>VKOC01047997.1:0-28327 GCA_009364415.1 Spea multiplicata | reverse complement strand
TATATATATATGTATAGACAATTGTTTAGAATTCACAGACAGACACATTCACACAGAAGAAATTGCACACTTGTAATGACACAGGTATATACACGCTGAAAGAACAATGTTTGCCTTTATAGGACTGTGAATTTGCCACCTTAACCTGACTAAATGTTTGCTTACAAAGGTTTTTGCTTACAAAAGTTTGACTGGAGCTACTCAGTGCAAAGGGGGTTAGTGACAGACTTAAAAGAATAACACAGATCTTGCAAGCAGTGCACTTTAGGTTGGCTTGCCATCCCTTTTAGATTTCCACCTTTGCCTTGGCCTATATAACTTACATGACCCTGTGGTAGTAAGGCTTGCACAGAGAGTGGGACCTGAAACGAAAACAGGGTTCTACATGAGGTAAGTGGGAGAGGGGTGAGCCTTGGTTTAGTGGTGTGACAGATAAGAGGGAGATGAGTGTGTGTGTATGTATAAATGTATGGTTTTAGTTACAGGGGGTCTGAAGAAATACTGCACCCATGCTTCACAAACCTTTAGCTCATCCAAGCTCTTATCCTGTTGTTGCAGTGAGAATAATGTACTTTGGATTTTAATTGCCAGTGAGTTATTTTAACTGTATCTATAACACTCTTGTAAACGTACACAAATTTGCCATTTAGCTTATTTCCCCTGCACTACCCATTGTCAGATGTTCGTGTCATGAACAAAAAGGCATATAATTTCTTTGATCCCTGGTGTACCCTCGTAGTAAGTTGACTTTAATCTACATATGAACTTTTTTTGCATGTAATTCATTTTTGTTATTTTTTATATTATAGATCCCAGCAACATATTTATATTGTATGTCTCATCCACATACCTGTGAGCCTTTAGGCTCCAACCTTCCAGAGCTCTCCCATTTAAGGGAGAAATAGGTGGGGAGTGGGGTGTGTCAGGACCCCGCTCCCACGACCTGTAGGATTCGCACCCCAGGCATGCTAAATCTGGGCGGTCACCGCTATATACAAATTCAAGATATAGTTAAAAAATACCTATTAATAGCGTGAACAGGTGGAGGAGGGGCTCCCGATAATCGAGCACAGGCATAGTAATCACCCATGGATTCAACGATACCAGCCAGTGTAGCACTAAACATTCCTAATACTCCAGCAATTGTTACTGTAGGTACTCCCCATTGACCTAGAAGAAACAAATAGTCATTTTAAAACTTACAAATATATGGAACATTTGTATAACACAGTTACATATCTTAGAATAAAACAATTGATTGAATGTTTACAGAAAAAAACATGATGAAAACTTACATAGCACAAGTTATCATTGATTAGCTAAAGGCCAATTAACAGGAATCTGAAGGAACCATAAGACAAATTAGAATAGTTTATATTTTACACATTTGAAGAGGGGATTATTGAGTGACAAGGAAAACAAAAAAGTTGTGGGTGATGAATACTTTTTTGAGGCGGGATTATATGCATTGGATGTATGCTCTAAAGCTGAATTCCCTAACAAACTATATATATATATATATATAATATACACATATATGATATATATATAGTATATATATATACACACAGTAATATATACTATATATGTTTTGTCGTTACAGCGGGCAATTACTTCAAGGGATCCAATGTTAATGTAAAGTGGATATAGAGGCCGCAAAGGTGAGAATTGTATGTGCAATGCAGACCTACCAAAATATACCCCTGTTGTGGTTGTGGACAAGCACATGAGATTTCTGAGCGAGAAAAAAAAAACAGGCCTTCTGGCTTGCTTGCTGCCGTGCGTCTGTAGATGAGGTGGTTTAATAATACTTCTACTACATACATTAACATTACATACATACATTACACATAATATATATATTATATATATATAGCTATATTATATGTATATATAGACACATACACATATATACACATACACGCACACATCATAGCAGACTTTTTTTTTTTCTTGCAACAGCCCCCATGTTTTTAAATACATAGAGAAGGGCATAAACCAGAACTGCCCTGGTTACATTGTCTAACAACAATAATGACCAATTTATACAAGATCCCTTGCACATATATTCTAGTACTTACATGGATATGGAAAGCGGAACCAAGGAGAACTGGGCATGATTGAACCCCTTGCATCAGTTCTTGCACCATAACCATATGTTTTACTATCTTTTGGAAATACACCACTTAGAGTTAAGATATAACACAGAAGCCACATCACCATAACAGCCATTATTATCTAAAAAAAAAAATATTTACTTCAGATTAACTTCCCATCACATATAAATGTATGTATAATACCCTAATACCTTTAACACATACATAGCTCTGTACCTTTTGACATTACAGGCATACCTGGCATATAGGCATACCTTGCGGGATGCAGCCAGGACTGCACACTGATGTCGGGGGGGGGGGTTCCCGGCAGCGGGAAACACTCCCATTTAAAGGAAAAATGGGCGGGGAGTGAGCGTGTCAAGAGCTCGGAGGATTCAGGTATTTACCCGGAGAACCAGAGAAGCGTCGCTCACCCGGCAATCCCGGAGAGTTCCAGGGTATGCATATAAGTTTTAAGGTCTTGTAGCTGAGAACAGGAATGAAATACAGGTAAGAGGGCACCCATGTTGGCGTGGACTGGGGATTACTCAGTGGCCCTGGCACCTTAAGGCAACTGGATACATGTAGCCACAATTTATGTTTTAAAATTACTGCAACATGCAGTTGCACACTGCAGGACCGCATCTGCTACAGGAGTGGAAATAAGGGTAAATATTGGGGACATTTGGACAGTGGCATAGTGGGCCAGATGGCTAGTATGTGCCTGGTTGCATGGCAGTTTTAAACAGCATTGTGTAAGGCATATATAAGCCCTATGCATCCAGTGTCCATTTTTCAATCTACTGCCATTGGAAGAAAAATGGAATACTTTTATTTTTTGTGCCATTTAAATACTTTTATCAATATTTTTATAATGTTTAACCTGGACTGGCCTTCTAAAGGGGAAATCAGCAAAAAGAAGCATGACTAAAGAGGAGGTATAGATTCATTCCTCGGACACTCTCAGACTGGTTTACAAGTGTTTGTTATTTTGGCTAGTGTAATGGGCCAAAAAGCACCTAAACATTGTTCAGGTCTTTTTTGCTACCTGGACAGTATTGGGGAAGCGTATCATACATTTGGGGGGCAGTCCTGGTTACAATATGACAAACAGTTTAGGCAGAGAATGGCATATAGACAGGGGCTTCGTTGAGGTCATAAGGACATCCTTCTGTGGTTGTGGGTTATGACTCCAGGTATACCTCATTCGCAGCCCTTTTCAGGTGCAGCAGCTTCCAGGTCACCTGCTGGGATGCCAAAGGGTTACTGTCGGAGGTTTATCTGCCATTTTAAACATGAGTGTTTAGTTGGTCAGTCCTAACAGAAGGGTTCATGGTGGTCTCAGTTTTCCGATCTGGCACTTGAAAAGGATGCGGTTCGGGTTTAGATTGGACGTTTGAAAACATTTGGTTTAGAAGCTGCTTTTGCAGAAGAAAGTTGTCACCATTTACGTTGATGCTACTTCAGTCAAGTTGTTTTATTAATCTGTTGTTTTGGGGTGTTAACAGAGTTAGTCTGCATAAAATATTAATATTTCTTTGGTTTAGAAGCTGCTTTTGCAGAAGAAAGTAGATACATAGCATGATTAGTTGGCAAAACAGAAGAGATTTGCATAAAAACAAGAACACTGAGTTTTTCAAACATATGTTTCTCTATTTCATGCCATTCTAATAAATATGTTTTTCATGAAAAGATTAATTTGATGTAATGAGTGAAAGGAAATATTGACCATGCCTAGTATTGAAAGTGCTGCAGAATGAAGAAGAAAGTGGGTCAAAAATATAGACATATTTTGTCTTACCGGAAACATCTTGAAAATTTGTATTTTATATGTCCTCAGTCCTTTTCCATACTGGTATCCAGGAAAGATGATTGTTTTGTTTCGGAGGTACTGTGCAAACAGTATTATCAATACGAGCGTCCTAGAAATATGATTTCCATAACAATTATTAATCATATATCTGTTTGAATACTTTATTTTTTGAACTTGGAAAATTGTAATGTGTAATTAGTTTTATTAAAATATAAAGCACAAAAAAGATAGAATTCTCTAATAAATGAAAATACATACATGATTGATATGCCCCAGTGGGATCCTACTCTTTGTCCAGCAGCTTCAAATACAGATAGGCCAATTAAAGATATTGTTGGTGCAACAGTAAGAGGTCCAATATAATTGAGCAGTGCTCCTGGTAAGCCAGTAAGCCCAATGAAAACTTCGACTATACTTGACATTATAATAGCACCTTGTATCTGAAAAAAAAATCAAACACACACATACTTAAACCAGATAAGTGGATCACAGTTTTATCTATACATCACACATCTACAGGCTTAGAATATTCCAGGCTTTTATGCACATATACTTTAAAGAAGCAACATGATATAATCTGTGGTGTCTCTACAAATGTGAATAGTACTGGGAGCATATGAATTCATGCTCCTAAGTGTGCACTGACCTATGGCCAGGAGCTTTAATGGCATAGGCCAACGTGACCAGGGCATATCCTGTCTTATCTGGTTTGAGCTGGTTCTAGGGGTATGGGTTTGTGGGGTTTTAGGTGGAGCCAGCCGAGGGGCAGTGGGAGCCTTTATAAGACAAGTTTTCGGGGTTTACTCCCTTTTGTTATCTCAGCTTTTAAAGCGTCCCACCCTTCCCTCCCTGTAAGCATGCTGTTTTATTTTCAGCTGGCGGGTCCCGGGTTGCTCTGCTCTTGTGATAGGTAGTCCACCAGCCCCTATGAAGGGGCTTGGTGCTGAGGTAATGTCACAGACCGGGTCCATACAGACGATCTATAAAGACCCAGAGCGCCCAAAGATTGTGTGCAGGAGTTACGGTGCAGTAGCGGAGTTGGACAGGGGCTGGTGCAGGGCGACAGCATTCTCCCGGTGGGCATCTAGGGTTGTGCAGCCACATACCAGCGCCCTGACATAGCAGCAGATGATGACAGAACAGAGCAGAACTTGGAGATATCCTGCAGGCACCCTGGAGCAGGCATGAGACATAGCACTGGAATCATGTGCAGGATGCTGCAGGCTGAGAGTATGGAAGTAGGGAAGCTAAGCTGAGTACAGGAGAAACATAGCGAGCAAGGGTCAGGGAGACCAAGCAAGAACCATAACCAGACAAGATACACATAATACAGGGCACAACAGGGAACAAGACAAGGAATACTCAAGCTCCGACAACAGGACAGGACACCCCTCTACCGTGGATTCAAGACAGGACACCCCTCTACCGGGCATACAAGACAGGACACCCCTCTACCGGGGTTACAAGACAAGACACCCCGCCTCTGCGGATACAAGACAGGACAGGACAACAAGGCACAGAGCTGACAAGACTGACCAGGCAACACATAAATACAAAGAAACCACAGGACCAAACAGGACTAGCCTAAGACTATATGATAACTATTGGAGATTCTGTCACATCTTATGGCCATAGTATGCTTAGCCCACCACTACACCAAAGTACTCCAATGATGGTGGGTCCTAACGCTAGAGCCTGCCTACAGAGGAACTAAACATGAACCAAACATAAAATCCAAACACATATCAAAGAGACATACCTGTAGATTGCAGACTGAGACAAACAGAACACACGGGTGGGGCACACCTTATAAAGGAAACAGAGCTGAAGCAAAGAGCAAGATTGGAATCAAGGAATCAGAGGTTAAGGACAGAACATACCGAAATGGACCACAGCAAGACAGGGAAACAAAAGACATGCAGCTCCGCAGCCTGGGTAGAACGTGACAGGTAACCACACGGGCGGCGTCCCTGGGGTTACCCTGGTCTGACACTGGTGTGCAACCAGAATGAGGAATCTGCACACTCCAAAGGAACTCAGGTGCTTAACTGTGCCAGGAAGAGCTAGCTCCCCAGTAGATGAAAATAAATAAAGGCTCCAGGCACTCAAGGGTTCCAGCTCAGGCAGATTTATTAGAGGAAGACAGAAACAACATTTCGACCTCACAATGAGGTCTTTTTCAACTTATTTATTTTGACAGTGGTGTACCAGGAGAAGAGGATTTTCGGTCCTGAGCAGATCTCCTAGAAGGAGGACCAATGTTCCAATTTCATGAGAGAAGCCAGTACCTGGGTGAGTAACAAAGCAGCATTTCTTGTCCTCTCCTCTTTCTACCCTCATTTGCAAATTCATCTTATGTTTTCTCTTTCTAATTTTCAACTAATTACTCTTTTTACCCCTAAATTTTATTCAAGTATATCCCCTCAAGGACTAGTGCCAGCATATACATATATACAAGCAACATAAGACACATCATCCCTAGTAGTCTTGAATGTCTAAACCTTTCAAAGAAAAAATTATGTATTAGTTGGGACAAACAACAAGATAAAACGGAAAGTAAAGTATGGTTTATGCACTACTTATGTATATTTTCTTATATTTTCTTTTTTTTTATATTGTACCAACTACCTACAATATACCCTCATTTGTATCTTGTTGAAACTACCTACACTATTGTGTGTATATATATATATATATATATATATATATATATAATATATATATATATATATAAATTTTTTATTATTATTATTTTTGCCTCAACTATACAAGAGTGAAAGTGTTTATCTTGGGTTGCAGCTGTACCTAGTTGAGAAGTATTTTCCCTTCATATTTATGCATCACATGGTACCCATATTTTGCGATATCAGTAATACCCTTCTTTATAAATAACTATTTAATCAAGAAATTTTGTTTGCCTCCATAATCACTGTTGCCAGGAACATTTAATTGTAATGTGACACAATAATCATAGAAACTGTAAAAATGCCTTTGTTTCCATGTTTTCATGCGATTAAACCTTCACCGTAAATAATAAATAATACAAAAAGATATAATAGTAGTAAAAGAAAATAATATGCAGGTATAGAACAACCCTCAGGGTATGGTTGGAGGTGTCTTCTGATCCATCCAATTCAAAACCAAAAACACAAACAGGGTTAGCTATAAAATATATCGCTCTAATAAACAGAATAAACTATCTGTTCTACATAAAAGTTCTAGAGTCTAGAGTTGGCATAAACACACTAGACAAGCATAGAGCGGAATGCGCCCTAAAAGAGGAAAACTAAAAAAGTAGGCTGATATATAATAAAACTTTATAAAATATAAGATAAATAGTCTCTACAAATAATCAGTAAAAATCAGTAAAAAAAATCAAAGTCACTGTTCAGACCTTTCCATAAGAGGGGTTTTATATCAAAAACGATTATTTAACCTGTGATATATGAATTCTAGTCGTTTAGAATCACTGTTGTGCACAGTGAGAGGAAACACTGTGTTTTATAAATCCCTTACATACCGTATAATGCTAATTATTTATAGAATATATTAAAATAAACAGGTATTATAATATAAGGACCCAGCTGCTGTGCCTATGCAGTTCAGTTCTAGCAGTGGGTGCACAGTCCTGAGAATATATATATAACACAGATAACTGCCAACAGCCGCTCCCCACCCCAAATGTAGGTGTTCTTTCCACCCAGATGTCCCAGTGTTGGTGCACTGTTGGGGCCCTTGATGCAGGTAGCGCTACCCGGGGAGACAAGGATATATTTATGTTGATAGATATTTATTAGTGAAGTACCTCTCCTTAATGTCTTCAGGCAGCTCTGGGATGCTGCCCCTTTAACCTCCTGGCTGAGAATAATAACTGTTTTCCCACACAGATGTCTGTCTGCAGCTCTGCTTTCACCTTACTGGTACAGGATGCAGGACTTGGGCGCTCTGGGTATTTGCAGTCTCTCACACTCACTCAGGAACATACAGCACCATGCTGTATTCTCTGCACACTTCTACTTCAACTTCAGTGTACTGCTTGGATGTCAGCAGTACACACAAAGGCAACAGGTTTACTTCAGGCCTACTTACAGGGAGGGCAGTCTGTCTCTCTTCCTTCTTCACTCCCCTGCTTAGCTCTGCTCTTCCAGAAGTTTCTTCCTAGACCCTCTCCTCTGATAGGCTGAGAAACATTTCCCTAGCTTAGGAAAACTGACATATGTCCCATAGAGATACTGATTGGTTCAGAGGAGACAAGTAACCTGGTGCTGGAAGGCAAGGTCAGTATCCATGACAACCCAGCTGTAATGTTATTAGACAAAATAACTGCATTGGGTTACATATATATTGTAAGAAATGAAGGGTGCCTTTAAAATGTGATTACTACATTTATTGCATAATGTTTTGGGGATGATTTGGGTTTCTATAAGGTGAGATATCTGGTTTTACAATGTAAGGTCATTTGCATAGTAATGCATTACAAAGGGTTTGGAACAACGGCTCCAGCAGAGGTGGGATACCCCACAGGAGGTCAGACAACTGAAGCCAATGGATATTAACATAACTGTGTACATGTTTACATAGACTACCTGTCTCCTCCATAATTAGATCATACAGGAAAACTCTGGAAAGAGGGGTTGGGTGAACCACTTTCTGGGAGGTACAAGGAATTCTGGGATGACTAGTTAGGAGCTGCAATAGTCAGAAGAGTAAGAGAGAGAGAAGTGTCTGAGTAACAGAGTCAGAAGAGTCTGAGTAACAGACTCAGAAGAGTAAGAGTAAGAGAGTAAGAAGAGAACGAAGAGTAACAGAGAAAGAAGAGTCTAAGAGAGAAAGAAGAGTAAGAGGAGTCTGAGAAAGGAGAGCACAGCGAACAGAAGTGTCCTGGGTTAGGAGACTCAGAACGAAGCTGCGCAAGATGGCGTTCGGGAGAAGCCTGTGAGCTGAGAGAGGCTTCCCAAGAATGTGCTTAAGTATCCCTTTTGTTTTGTATTATTATCAAATGTTTTCTGTACGTTATATGTTTTATCACCTGTAACAGTAACCTAATTCAATATCAATATACATTTTTCTATACGCTTGTATTTGTGCTTTACTCGTCACACATTCCCTAAAAGAATAACCCTGCTGTAAGAGGGTCATAATTTCTAGGAGTGTATATTTATAAGAAGTGCATTAATTTCTTACATATATATAAGTTTAACCTTTCACATATATGTATATATATTAGTGATACGGTGCAGGGTGTTGTCGCTGATGGAATGTACATCCCCTTTAGGTTTTGTAAAGAGTGGTATGATACATAGCCCCAGGGGGAGTATGTGTTGTGCCACATAACAATATGATTAAATATGGGCCCCTGGGGTGGAGCATATGGAGAGTAGGGCGGGACGGTACTCCACCCTGCAGTTTACATACACCTGGAGTGAAACACAATCCAGGCCAGGAGTTCAAGCTAACTCCAAAGCACTGGTTAGCTGCAGTGACTGCAATAAAAGAGGGGAGTTTGTTTGAGGACTGGAAGCAGCAAGGATTGCTGTGCAAAAAGTGATAGTCTAAAAGGTTGGTGAGGTCTGCATTTGTGCCCAAATGGTTGCATGGTAGGTGTCTAAATGCACCTAATGAAATACCATGGGCAAGTTTAACCTTTCACACACACACACACCTAGTTCTAAAGTTGATCCAAAAGAAGGCAAAAAAACCCTACTTGGGGCAATTACCCCTCTTAAACGTCTCTTTTCAAGTGAAAACAAGTTCAGTTTCTTCATAACTAAAATTCTCTATTCCTCTAATTAACTTTGTAGCCTGCCTCTGCAATTTCTCAGCTCTATAGCATCCTTCTTTAAAACTGGTGGCCAAAATTGCACTGCATATTCAAGGTGAGGCCTCACCATTGCTTTATAAAGAGATTTTGCAACCGCTGACTAGCACTGCACTTTGTTTCTAAGTCTATGGTCTACAATTATACCTAAGTCCTTCTTATTTTCTGCTTTTCCCAATGCAATGCCCTTAACAGTGTAAGTTGCATACTTATTTTTGGTACCAAAGTGCATTACCTTACACTTATCTATAGGGCAGCAACAACTAATAGATAAAATCGATAATGAAAATCGTTAACCAACTAATTTCATTATCGATTAGTTGAATCGATTTATAAAATGAGGGTTTTTTCAGAGCAACTGCTCTGAAAAATACCCCTTGTTTTATAATCCGTTTCATTTAGTGTGACTCACAGTAGTTACTACTTACCAGTCCATCCCTGCAGTCCCTCTGACGATTGCCCCCGCCCATTTTTCTCCCAGTCCCTCCCTGCAGTCACTCCAATAATTGGCCCCGCCTATTTCCTATAGCGTCCACACGGCTCTAACTGAGTATAAAATTAATATTTGGGCTGCTGAAAGTTAGGGGCAGTTATAGTTATTGGGGTGTTTATGGTTCATTTAGGGGCAGTTATAGTTGATGGGGTGGTTTAGGGTTAATTTAGGGGAGTTTATGATTAATGGGTCTTTAGGTTATTCAGGGGGCAGTTATGGTTAGTGGGGTCTTTAGGTTTATTTAATGCTGAGGACTGAGAGTTATTTAATTATTTAATAAATTAACTTAAGGTGCAGAGGTAAGGAGAGGGGCCACTAAGGGGAATCTAAATCCTGGGGGCAGTGAAGATTATTAATGTATTAATTTATAAAAATATTGTGTCAGTGAGCATCTAAACCTACCCGTTATACTTTTGTTTGGTTTTATTTAGCTTGGGTTTTGGTTTATTGTTGACAATTAGTTAAATTTATTCAAAGTGAATGGTGATATCATATTTGTTTAAATAAAGATTTGGTTGGGGAGATTGTAAGCAATGATCTCAGCCAATCTTATCCAAAGCTGAATAAAAAAATCACATTAAACAATGTGTGTGTGCTTAATATCGTATGGGGGCCGTGTTTGACGATACTAAGGCATTTTTTTGGTGGGTAGAGCACCAATATTGAAGCCATTCAAGCAATTAGATAACTGTGTTTGAAGGTTGTGTAGGTAAGTCTATTGGGTACTTTAGACTGGGAAACCGGGGAAAGAGTGTGTGTCCCAGGCTAAGGGAGCACAAGTCAGCAGTAGTCGGTGGGACTAGCCAGATCCATGACAGTGGTGGCAAGCAGCGGGATTGCTTCTTCGTCTGAGGCTTTGGTCGCCTTGACAAAGACATGGATGTGACATCAGTATTCCAGGGGCTACTGCGGGTCATCCTCTCCTGCTACACCACTGCTCTGCCTACAGAACAATACCAGAAACTGAGGCAACTAGTTTGAGGGTCACTATGGCAGGTGGCCCTTCAGGAGGCTGTTATACAACAGGGTCAGTGTCTTCCAAGCTCCGAACAAAGGACTAGAGGCCAGCGGGAACTACGGATGTCATTCCTGGGACAACAACCCCAGGAGTAATGGGTATCTGAATTGGACAAGCTGGTCCAAGCAGGTGGAAGAGCTGGAAAATCGGTATGGGGCTCTGCAGTGGCATGCAGAGCAAGCATATTGGGGAACTGCAAAAGAATGTTCTCCAGAGGGCTATGAATTTGGTGTCCCGGGATTATTATGGGATAGTCTTCAGATAGGATCCGGACTTCGGCAGTACAGCAGAGTGGCGGATTGAGGACATCCGGGATTTCAGGGAGTTGGACCCCCCAGATGCACTAGGACTGAGAGGTGATTTAGACTTTTTAATTACACAGGAGTGGGAACTGGAGAAGGCATATAAAAACTGTTCAAATGTGTTCAACAGAATGCCCCAGTGTCCATGGATTTTGTGGATGTTATGGAGTGGTTATCTGAGGATGTTGACCCAGGTGGGGTGGATGGGACTGCGGTCTCCACCCCTGACTCACAGGGATACTGGGCAGCTAACCCAGATCAGATACCGGAGCTAGGTGACTTTACACCATAACCGGATCCAGAGATTGTGGATTTATGATTTTACATCTGTTGGTCCAGGAGGGCTTGCAATTGGCTTCCCTTCCCAGGCAAAGGAACAAAGTTTTCCGGGTGTAGTGGATGGGGCTGTGATCTCCAGTGAGTACCCGGGAGGCCCATCTCCCCAGCGGCAGCAGGAGCACCAGTTTTGGGAGGGCACTGATGGGCCAAATGAACTGACTGACTACGGAGTCCACTCCTCCTGGGTCAGTCCCATTTGGAAGGGGGAGAAATGTCACCTAAATCTAAACATTGGTATATTTTGTGTAGCTCAGAACAACATTATGCATTTTTTCAAATTGCAAACATGCACATTTACACTTACTGGCCACTCTATTAGGTACACCTGTTCAATTGCTTGTTAACACACACAAGGTCTAATCAGCCAATCACATTGAAGCATTTAGGCATGCCGACGTGGTCAAGACAACTTGCTGAAGTTAAAATCAGAATGAGGAAGAAAAGGGGATTTAAGTGCACAAACATCTTTAGGGTTTACAGAGAATGGTCCGAAAAAGAGAAAATTTCCAGTGAGCGGCAGTTGTGTGGACAAAAATGCCTTGTTGATGTCAGAAGAGAATTGGCAAACTGGTTTGAGATCACAGAAAGGCAACAGTAACTCAAATATCCACTTGTTAAAACCAATGTATGCAGAATACCATCTCTGAATGCACAACACGTCAAACCTTGAAGCAGATGGACTGCAGCAGCAGAAGACCACACCGTGTGCCACTCCTGTCAGCTAAGAACAGGAAACTGAGGCTACAATTCTCACAGGCCAGCCAAACTTGGACAATGGAAGACTGGAAGAACATTACCTGGTCTGATGAGCCCCAATCCAAGCTGCGGCATTCAGATGGCAGGGTCAGGCTTTGGCATAAACATGAATTCATCAACGGTTCAGGCTGGTGGTGTAATGGCGTTTGACATTTTCTTGGCAAACTTTGGGCCCTTAGTACCAATTGAGTATTCGTTTAAATGCGATGAGTATTGTTGCTGACCCTGTTCATCTCTTTATGATCACAGTGTACCCATCTTCTGATGACTTCTTCCAGCAGGATATTGCACGATGTCACAGAGCTCCCATCATCTCAAACTGGTTTCTTGTGTGTGTCAATGAGTTCACCAGATCTCAGAGTCACCAGATCTCAATCCAGTAGAGCACCTTGAAACGGGAGATTCGCATCATGGATGTGCAGCTGACAAATCTGCAGCAAGTGAGACCAAAATCTCTGAGGAATGTTCCCATTCAGTTCTGAAGGCAAAAGGGGGTCCAACCCGGTACTAGCATGGTTTGCCTAATAAAGTGGCCAGTGGGTGTAAATTTTCAGGTTAAGACCTATCCACACAAATTGTTTTTTTTTTCTTGAAGTCTCTCATGCTGATGGCTTATCTTTGGCAAGCACATATTGCTGTCAGATAGGTGCATAACGTGGAGAAGGTACTTGTACCTGGGCCCTAATTGAAAAATAGTGGTTTCACAAATAGGTTCTGTGGTGAAGTAGGATAATATTTTAGGTTTTGAAATATTCCCACTAACAAGTTCAATCCTCAGAATTCAGCCACATTTATAAGGGTATCATGACTGTACATCTAAGATTGGTTGCCAAAAACAGAGCAGCACATATGTTAGTATGGGAGACAGTATACCCCAAAAAGGTCTTCACTACAGATGAATGAATTGTATGTGGTGAAACTACAAATATATCAGTTCCCCACTAAATCATGCAGCCACCCACAAAATAATAATACTGAATTAAATTAATTAAAACACACACTTCCCCAAAAAGAAAACACTGAAAAAGGCAATATTTCTTGACATTAACTTTGTCTATTGAATGTTTCTGTAGCTGTGATTGGTTAAAATAAAACACAAAAGTGTGCATGGACTGTGGATGTGCTGTGGATGAAAACATTTAAATGCATGACAAACTATCCTAAGGACGGAAATAATATGTTATGTTAATTATGTGTTTTGTTTTCAAAGTGTGTTTGATGTCATTTATCTTTTCCCTATTTCAACCAAAGTAGAAAGGTTATGATGGAAATTAATACATTATGTAAAAGCTATTGTCTTACCTCTCTAATTCTTGGTTGCCATATGTGTGAAGTATTAAATGGTGCAGAACCATTTCCATAAATTGCTTCTGAAAGTACAAAAATGATAGTCATTACAATTATTTTATATCAAATAACTTTTGTTCAGTGAAGGATTTTTTTCCTCAATTTCAAATATTCTTCTCTTGTTATATTCTTTAAACTATACATGTTAATGTATTTTAGTGAATAAGTCTACTATGAAAAACTTACACAAACCCAAAAGTCATTGCTTTATATTTATACGTGTGGGATATAATCTTGTAGCTTTCAGTTCCTTAGCAATATTATTCCTTACAAAAAAGTATACAGAAAAGTAAAGCTCTGAACAAATAGTACCAGTATTGAGGAACATTGATATATACATAGACAGTGCTGCTTTTAGCAGGATCATGTCAGCTGGAGAATCTGATTCCCTTTAGGGGCAATTATTTGTGCTCCTCTTCTCATGCATCAGTTCTTAGGCCTCCCTGACTTGGATGGCGCCTGGAGGCTGTATTTCCCATAATAGACGGTGGACCCCTGGATTGCGTTACATACTTCCAGCAGGTGACAGTGGACACTAATTGCAGTGCAATATCTAGTCCCTTTGTTTGGATTTATGTGTAAGTCACCCTGTACCTGATTAGGGGAACAGGGTGACAACAGTAAGAGAGCCAGAGCTCTCTAGAGCCCAGTTTCCCCCTTTCTCCTGTCTGTCCGACCAATATTATTGGTTCTGATGGCAGGATTGTGTTTCTGTGATTGTCTGTTATAACTAATTTGCATATGATCTGCATATTGTGTTTTGCATATGGTGTGATGCATGCTGGTCGTAGCTCACCACCAGTCTTTTGAAAGGCTCTTGGAGCCTTGTGGTGATTGTTTCCTCAGTAAAGTTAGTTCCTGTTTTACCTCAATATGAGTCTTGTCTTGTTATTGGGGTAAGCCTCTGTGCTGCCCTTGTCAGCGCAGTAAAGCACCGTATTGCTATTGTCACGGAGCTGAGTAGTCTGACCGACTACCTCTGCTGACTTGTGCTTCCCTAGCCTGGGACAACACACGTTTTGCCCGGCTTCCCTGTCACAAGCCGAGACTCAGTGTAGGGTATAACCAAAAACCAAGACTGCTTTATTTTTCACACACAGGTCTAGATATAGCCAGCAAGCCCATTAACATAAAACAAGATATTGGGATACAAACCGCCCCTTAATCTGCCTCCCAAAGACAACAGGGGCAGTAACAGGATTAACAATGGGGTCCCAATCTTCGCTATCTATTACTGGCCGAAATCAGTTCCAAGGTTTGGCCGGGGTAAATGTCTGTAGTGGTGGAACTGGTGGAGGGAGGGGACAACATTGTAGTGCACCATGGGGTGAGGGGGTCTGATATTAAAGAAAAACAATGGCGGTCACTCCCTGGTTGCAGATCCTGGCTGTCTGCCAGGGATAATCCCCTCAGCAAGTGATGGGATGATATACTGCTGGGGTTAGCCACAGAAGTCTTTACAAAGTCAATAGGGAGGAGGCTAGCTGTCAGGCCTCTCCTGCGGCCCCAGTGATGGAGGGTTCCATCACAGCTATGCTTCTGTATACTAGTATACTAGTGACGCCGAGGTTCCAGAAGAGCTATGATTGCTGCTGTCTCCGACCCTAGCCCTGCCTGACAAGTGAACTTTCGTGTTCCCGGTGGCCATGGGGAGAAGGAAGGATCGTCTGGCTGAGGTGTACCCAATCGGGATACAGGTATTCCACTTCTACTGGTAGGCTATTCAATGCATCCACTACCCTTTCAGTAAAGTAATATTTCCTGATATTACTTTTAAACCCCTCTAGCTTAAGACTATGTTTTCTTGTTGTGGTAGTCTCTCTACCATTATTATTTTGTCTCTTTATCATGTTGATTCCCTTTTAGTATTTAAATACTTCTATCATATCCCCCATCACGTCATTCTTCTAGGTTATATATGTTAAGATCCTTAACCTTTCCTGGTATGGTTTTTCCTGCAATTCATGAACCATTTTAGTAGCCCTTCTCTGAAGTTTCTTCGAAGTTTCTATATTCTTCTGGAGATACGGTATCCAGTACTGTACACAGACCTAAATCATTTACCATTTGACTTCCCATTTACCTGCAGAAACATCAACCCTGTTGCAAATCATTGTGCCATCAGCAAAAAGACATACCTTCCCATCAATACATTCTGCAATATAACTATTGAAAATATTAAATACAATGGGTCGAAGTACAGATCCCTGAGGTACCCAATTGGTAACAAGACCTTGCTCCGAATATGCTCCATTGACTACAACCCTCTGTTGTCTGTCCAAACTCAGAGATTGCAGTTTATTTATAAGACTTCTATGTGGGGCAGTATCAAAAGGCTTACTGAAAACTAGATATTCCCAAAGTAAATGTTCTTTTTGATCTTGAAAGCCATGTGACTTTAGTTTTGCCAACATTAATTTGCCAACTACTGATGTAAGAGCTGCAGAAATGAAGGGGACACGAGGTCTGTCCCTTAAATAAATAGACCTCACCCTGTCACCGCAGGATTGAAAAAAAGAGGAAGAAAGAAAAGGGATGGGTAAGAAAGGGGGTAGATGATATCAAGAAAAAGGAGCGATAAAGAAGTAATTTGTGAGAAAACGAGGAGGAAATATAAAGGGAAAAGGTATGAGTGAGAAAGGGAAGTTGTAATGAAAACGAAGAGAGATTAGGAGAAAGGGAGAGATAACAAGATGGATAGGGATATACTTTATGAAGAATAGGATAGATAAGGAGAAAGAAGAGAGGTAGTCTAAGGGCAATTGAGTGTGTGGCTGCAAGGGCAATTGTGAGCCAGTATGTTTGTGTGAAAGTGTATGTATGTATGTGTGCTAGTGTACTATGCTAAACTGTGGGGAGTGTTAGAATGAGCATGTGTGTTATATGTCAGTGTATATTATTTAAGCTGTGTGTGTCAGTGTATAGTTTTTGAGTGTGTGTTTTTGAGGTGTATCAGTCTACAGTGTTCAACTGTGTTGGGTGTAAGAGTATGGCGTTAGAGTGAGTGTGTATGGGGTGTCAGTGCATTGTGTTAGACTGTTGGGTATCAGTGTATGACATTAGAGTCTGGGTGTGTGAGTGTCAGTATACAGAATTAGATACTGACACTCACATACACAAACAGCGTGTTAGTGTATTTTTTGAGTGTCAGTGTATAGTGTTAGAATGTGTGTTAAACGCATGATGTCAGACTGAGTGTGTGTTTACAAATATGAGTGTATGAGCCAGTAAGGTGATGTGCAGAATGACATGCAGGGAGCAGACCATTGAGCAGTGAAATGGCTGAACAGAAAAAAGCAGAGCAATTATTTCTTGTGCCTGTGTGTGATACACCATTTGTACCTGGCTCAGCTGCCCCTGCATAAGAATCAATTGCTCTGTACTCAACTTTGTATAACTTCTTCACTGCTTGATACTGCTAAGCTTTAAAAATATTAAAATCTATGTAAAATAATGGGGGGGCAAGACAATATTGGTCTGGGACTGCCCTGGGCACCACTAAAAGAAAGGCACCGTGAGTTAAATCCTGGAGTAGGCAGTGAGTATAGTGAGCGCTATATTGAAGAGTAGGCTGGAGCAGGGTAAGTGAATGTCATAAGTGTTTTTGAATGTGTGTTTGGGAGTGAAAGCGTGTGTGCATGCCTGAGAATGTTGTGTGGGATATTTTTTTAGGTTTTTTTTAATGGTAGAGAAACAATTATTATATTAAGACATTTTAACTTTTTTATTTTGTCACATTCAGTCTCTCAGTTTGGCATGTCTTCTTTAATTTATATTTATTTTTTATCAATGTGGTAAAATTCTTTATAGTTAACTACAAGTTTACTTAAACGTGGTTGATGCTCTTGATCGTGTACTGTCAGTAACCCCATAAATGTTAAGACTAGTTACAAAGCTTTTTTGGGCAGTGAGGATCCAGCCCCATAATACATGGTGCCATTATTGTGCACATGGCTCATCCACTATATGGACAAAAGTATTGCAACACCTGACCAATACACAAAAAGGGACTTTGATGACATTGCATTCTAAATACATACACATTAATATGAAGATGCTCCCCATTTCCAGGTATAACAGCTTTCACTCTTCTGGAGAGGATTCCACAAAATTGTGGAGTGTTTCTATGGGATTTTTTGCCCTTTCATCCAGAAGAGCATTTGTGAAGTCAGGAATTGATGTTGGACAACAAGGCCTTGCTCATGATCTCCACTCCAGTTCATCCCAAAGGTGTTTGATGGGGTTGAGATCAGGGCTGTATGCGGGCCAGTCAAGTTCTTCCACACAAAACTCATCCAACCATGTCTTTATAGACCTTGCTTTGTGCACTGGGGCACAGTCATGCTGTCAGAAACAGGGACGGAGCGTAGCGCAGATTTGGTAAGCGAGGTGTTTTAATGTGCAACCAATAATAAAACATACAGTCCCAACGAAAGACGGCAGTGAAGGTAATTAAACAGTGCCAAGGACAAAGCCAGTCAGTGTAGATTCATAAACGAAATCACAGTTCCAGTACAAAGGGCAAAGGCAAGTAGCGTAGTCAAAAGCAGTTCCAAGGTCAAAGGCAGGCAGCATAGGTTCATAAACGAGGTCACAGTTCCAGTATAAAGGGCAAAGGCAAATAGCGCAGTCAAAAGCAGTTCCAAGGTCACAGGCAGGCGGTGTAGGTTCAGAAACGAGGTATCAGAGCAGAGGTCAAAGTCCAGGAAATCAGGCAAATACTCACAGCGCATCCAGAAGCAAAAACAACAACCAGATCCTGGGCTGGAGGTGAGGTTGATCTTTTAAAGCCTGATGATGAGGCCAGGTGAGAGAGGAGGGGTTCAGTCCAGAACAGAACTAGGTGATGACATAGTGATTTTAAGTCCAGCTGGGCCTCTTATAGGGGCGGCCACGCCTTGCGGTCTGTGGGACTCTAGGTGATGCCTGACAGAGCCCCCCCACAAGGAGCGAACAATCGACATGTCATCATCAGACAAAGAATCACGGTCGGTATTGGAATCCAGATCAGAGTAAGAATCAGAGTTTTTGGGTTCTTGAAGCAATGGAGTGGTTTGCCCATTGCAAAGAGTTGTAGAAGCGAGGACTGCAATTCCTGGGATATCTTTAGCCTTCGGGGATTTTGCTGTGGTTGGTGGGGGAGCATTTCTGGCTCTCTGTGCTTGTTCAAAGGCCTCAACATCTTCCCTCCGCACTATGGTTCCATCATATGCACGTATGCTGTCAGGGGACAGGCTTGTGGCGTCAGAGCAGTGAACAGAAGAATTAGTGACCCGCAGGGAAGATGACACCTGTTGATCACGGCATGACTCATCTGGTGTAACTGGTTGGCAAAATGGATGCAAAGACCTGTCGCTGGTAGTATCTGTAGCAAGGTCATGGCGAGCCAGGTCAGTGAGGATGCCTATAGACCGAGTCACGGGTCTCTTAGCTACAGCTGGATGCTGATGGTTGCTACAACAACAGCGATGCTTCGTGGACTGACCGGTGGACCCAGCTGAGTGGCTAAACATAGACCCCATGAAACCGAATTTAGGTTGAGGAGGGCGTATTGGGCAGAGCGTGATATAATGCCCACTTTTGCCACAATAAAAGCACAGGTTATGTATCCTCCTCTTGGTCTTTTCCTCCAAGGAACGGGTAGCACTTATTGCCCCAATTTCCATGGGTTCGGGGTTCGTGTCAAAACGAGTGGAAGTGACAGGTGATGCGAAGTCCGGAGCACAGGGATTTATAGCCTCCTCGCGGCGTTCACGCAAACGCCTGTCTATTTGAATCGATAGACGTATTAAGTCTTCTAGCTGATCTGGTATACCCACACTTTAGCGAGCTCATCTTTAAGCTGAGTGGAAAGTCCTTGGCGGTAATGGAATTTCAGTGCAGGGTCATTCCGGCCAGTCTCTCCTGCCCAGCGTCGAAACTCTGCAGTGTATTCCTCCACATCACGTTTGCGCTGCTTTAGTGCCCAGATTGCTGATACAGCTGTGGAAGCTTGTTGGGGGTCCTCATAAAGTGTTGCAAAAGCAGCCAGAAAAGAGGACAAGTCAGTAAGTGTCGGATTGTTGGTCTCTAACAGATTGTGGGCCCAAGACATAGGTTCCCCTCTGAGCAGAGCAATCACAGTGCGGACCTTTACATACTCTGTAGCATAGGTCCTGGGCTTCAGAGAAAAAAGCAGACGACATGAGTTAATAAAACTCCTGAACTGGAGGCGATCTCCTGTGAAAAAGTCAGGTAACGGGACTTTAGGTTCCGGATATACAGGTTCCGGGGCTTGATGTAATTTCTCCTTTAATTCAGCATAGCCATGCTGCAGATCCTGCACCGTCTGGGACAAGAGGGTTACTTGTTGGGTGAGGGTAGACAAAACTCCTACCATCTCTGCAGGCTCCATAATAGGATCTGGTTGTTATGTCAGAAACAGGGACGGAGCGTAGCGCAGATTTGGTAAACGAGGTGTTTGCCTGTTGCAAGCATACAGTTTTTTAGATTTTAATAATAATAAATTGCTATTTTTACTTTGAAATCCTCCTCTTCATTTTAACCTCCTGTATATCTTGAGCTGATGCTCATTGAGGAACAACACCATTGAGTGGAACACCACAAGCTGCTGTTTTGCAGAAACCATTGGATCCTATGATATTCCTACACAGACGCCCTATAGTTTGAGCAAACTTGGTTGCTCATAAGATTGTGAGTACCAATCTTATAGGAGGGTCAATATCTTTTGTATAAACAATAGTATACTATCTATATGTTTCTTTTATTTTTCATGTAAACCTGCTGAGAGTCTCATAGAAGACATCATTTGTGATCTGAATCTAAGTATACCTGTTCATTTTTTTATATTTCTTTTTATTTTATTTTTTTATTATGCACGATGGGTGTTATTTTGTAAGGACGGACATGTTCAAGTGTTTATAATGCAAAACTGCACAACACTATTAATATAGTTATTACAAACAGAGCGCTGCACTTTATTTATCTTTTGTTTGTTTTACTGTCACGTAGGGGTTAAGTGTCAAGTGATGGCAGCTATTTATACTCATTTTATATATCCAAATATCTATTAGAAGCGCCGTCATTCACTTTATTTTTGTACATGATCTCGGCCATTGCCTCTGCTAAATTGTCAAAAAATAAATCTGCCATTATCCTTAGTTGTGATGCGGCTAAAGCATTTGATCGTATTTCGTGGCATTATCTCACGTCTTTTTTCAAATTCCATCATTTTGGTATGCGCTTTACCGCTTTATTTAAGGCACTCTATAGCTCCCCCCTCACTCAACTACTAGTTAACGGGCTCAACTCACCTCGATTTCTCCTGGGCAGGGGCACGCGTCAGGGTTGTCCCCTCTCACCGTTGTTATTCAATTTGGTCATTGAGCCACTGCTGCGCTTGATTCTTCGCTCTCCTAGGTTAAGGGGGATCCCCGTGGGTGGGTCTGGGTTGAAGGTGGTCCCTTTGGCCGACGATCTGCTTTTGTTTCTCTCTGATCCCAAGCAGTCCATTCCTCCACTTCTAGATCTTTTAGCAATGTTCCATAGGGCTTTGGGGTTTTTAATTAATTCTACCAAAACGGAGGCCCTTCCTGTATTTCCACAAGCCAGGGATGGGTGGGGGGATTGTTTCCCTTTCCGTTGGACCCCCTCTCCGGCTCTTAAGTATCTAGGACTTTGGATCCCGTCTTCCCTCTCTCAGCTATATAAGTTGAATATCCCTCCCCTTCTACTACAAGTTGACAGTTTACTCAAGTCCTGGGCTAAGTTTCCTCTTTCCTTAGCGGGTAGATGTCACCTGTATAAAATGGCTGCGTTCCCTAAACTCCTTTATCCTATCCATATGCTCCCGATCACTCTACGACGAACTGATATCCATGCTCACCATTGGTCTCTCCAACGTTTCTTATGGGGAGGTAAACGATCTCGGATTGCCTTAGTGAGATTACAACAACCTACCTCTAACGGAGGCTTGAATCTTCCCCATTTACCTGATTATAATTTGCCGGCTAATTATAGGTATGTGGTGGATTGGATTTTGGACCGTGATCGTTTTGCCACCACTAGGTTAGAGTCCCAACTGACTCCTGATATTCAGTTGCCCTCCCTTCTACATCTCCCTAAACACCTATGGCCTCCCGACTTACGCTCAAACCCGCTTTTATGCCACACGTACAGGGCGTGGACCCAAGTACGGAAACGTTTGGGTCTGGGGTTTTCACATTCTATCTATATGCCCTTGGTTCGTAATCCCGGATTTCAACATGGCAAGTCTGCTCCTATTTTCCAGAGACTGGAAATTGAAGGGGGCCGCCTCATTACTGATTTTCTAAGCCCCTTGACTTCTCATCCCCTTACCTGGCAACAGTTTTGTGACAAGTTTTCTTCTCTTTCTGTCCATCCGTTACATTATTTACAGCTTCACAGTTTTATTGTCGGTGTTTTGGCTTTGCTATCCCCTGGGGACCACAACAATCCTATCGACAGTGTAACCCTTCGTAATCCCTCCAGCCCTCTTACTATGTCCTTTCTTTATGGGCGCCTTCGACCTGTTATCACCTGGGGTTCCCTTAGACAGGGTCTGCCTGCCTGGAAGAAAGACCTGCCAAATATAGACCTGGAGGCGCTAGTTGACGCTGCCGTATTGAATTCTAGGCTTTTGGTGTCTCGCTCGTATAGCGAAATGTTTTTAAACATTCTCCACCGGGCATACATGACCCCGAAGCTTTATGTCACTACCCGGTTAGGTGATTGTTCGAACTGTTTCAAGTGCCCGGCGCCTGACGCCGATCTGTTTCATAATCTTTGGACCTGCCCCATATCGCTAAATTCTGGGGTGACGTTCATCGCTATATTGTGACGGTCTTGAGTATTCCTTTCCATTTAACTGTGGAGTGGGCTCTCTTTGGGATTCTACCGCTATCCGACACTCGCCCCTTTACTGCCAGGGAAAAAACACTATTGCTCACCATCTCAGCGGTTAGTAAAAAGGCCATTCTTACACAATGGATACAACCTGACCCACCGCTTCTTGATATGGCTGTGAGTCGCTTACGTTGCATTTTCCGTCTGGATTGGCTGGAAGCTGCCCTTCACAGGGGGGTCAAGGCTAAATCCTTTTTCCAGAAATGGTCTTACTTCATAGCTATAATGGATGATTCCATTAAGTTGTCTCCCTTTAACGCCTTCCGCTCCACTGGTTGGTTTTGTCTCCAAATGCTGAAGGGGACCTCCCCTATCCCTGGGTTCCGCCCTGCTCATACTGCGGTTGGGCTGGAGTCTTGATGTATCGATGCGGTTTCTATTGTCACCTTTATGCTCGTATGTTTTGTACTTTATCTGCTGGTACCAATGTATTGAGCTTCCCTCTGCTGTCCAGGTTGTTTATATTGTTTGCCTTCTGTGATGGATTCTCCTCTGCCCTTATTGTATATGTTTTGATTGTCTCTTACTACTGATATGTACCTTGTACATCTCCTGTGCCGATACTACATGCCTAATGTATTTGTATCTCGTGTTTTGATTTGTACAATTTGTACAATTTCCTCTTTGAATAAATTGTTTAAAAAAAAAGCCATAGTCTGCAGAGAGCTTCCAAAGCATCAGAGGGATCTCAATGTTGAAAGATATCAGTCAGGAGAAGGATACAAAAGATATACAATGGAACACAGTGAAGACAGTCATCATCAAGTGGAGAAAATACGGCACAACAGAGACATTACCAAGAACTGGAGGTTCCTCCAAAATTGAGGTAAAGACGAGAAGAAAACTGGTCAGGGAGGCTTACAAGAAGCCTACTGCAACATTAAAGGAACTGCAGGAATTTCTGACAAGTACAGGCTGTGTGCTACATGTGACAACAATCTCCCATATTCTTCATATGAATGGGCTATGGGTTAGGGTGGCAAGACGGAAGCCTTTTCTTCCAAAGAAAAACATCCAAGCCCGGCTGAAGTTTGCAAAAACAAACATCAAGTCCCCCAAAAGCACGTGGGAAAATGTGTTATGGTCTGATGAAACCAAGGTTGAGCTTTTTGGCTATAATTCCAAAAGGCATGTTCGGCGCAAAAACAACACTGCACATCACCCAAAGAACACCATACCAACAGTGAAGCATGGTGGTGGCAGAATCATGCTGTGGGGCTGTTTTCAGATGGAACCGTGGCTTTGGTCAGGGTGGAGGGAATTATGAACAGTTCCAAATACCAGGCAATTTTGGCACAAAACCTTCAGGCATCCATTAGGAAGCTGAAGATGAAGTTCACCTTTGAGCACAACAACGACCGAAAGCACACATCCAAATCCACAAAAGCATGGCTTAACCAGAAGAAGATTAACGTTTTGGAATGGCCCAGCCAGAGCCCAGACCTGAATCCGATTGAACATCTGTGGGGTGATCTGAAGAGGGCTGTGCAGAGGAGATGTCCTCGCAATCTGACAGATTTGGAGCGCAATTGCAAAGAAGAGTGGGCATATATTGCCCACTCAAACCTGGCATTTTAACAGGGCTGTGTAGACTTTTTATATCCGCTGTAAGTGTAGTGCTGCTGACAATCCTCACAATCCTAATTAAATAAATTAAATAAATAATCCCCAACCACCATATTCACATCTCCCCCCATCATCATCATCATCATAATTTTTCTATCGTCTATCATTATCACATCATATTGCGCCAAAACCACCACGTTGTCAGGTCCAGACTGGGAATGAAAAGCAGCCCAGGAAACATTTGAACACCAGCTCCATATATTTTATTGCGTGGTTGAGCTCTTGAACCCACACGCGCCCCTTATACATACCTGAATCACACCATTTGTCCTCCAAATAACTATAAATCATTCTTTTTTATCACATTATTATTAAAATCCCAGAAATCAAAAGTGTTAAAAGCCCAAATAAATTTACGGCGGTAAGACATAATGGAATCAAAACATTTGCTACTGCAAAAACTGAAAACTTCTTCACAATATTCTTCAAGGAAATAAGAAACTTCAACAAAAATTTTGGCCATTAATACCACATGATCATCATAGCACTATATCACTTAATGAATACCCCATCCCAGATAAAAAAAAAATGCATAAAGTTGTATACGACTTGGTCTGCCAGTGCAGGTGTGTGTGTAAAAGATTCTACCTTAAAGGGGAAGGACTGTGAAACCAAATATAATACCCTGTATAATGAAATCAGGAATTGCGTTTCACAAACTCTGAAGAACCAACATCCAAGTTTCTGAGATATCTTTTAATAATATATGTAGCTTGAAAGAGTAAATAACACAATACCTTTACTGTTTTACTGATTTCTGAGCCTATAAAGTATTGTCCTCTGAAGTGACTACAAATTCAGGAGGGTGTTTTATCTCTGGATAAGTTAAAATTAAATAGTTCAATTTATACCAATAAGTAAAATGCCAGGAAACAGAAGATCAAACACACACCAGGACAGGCTCTGCCACACTGACACTCAAACACACACACCAGGAACAGCTCTGCCACACCAACATCCAAACACACCAGGACAGGCTCTGCTACACCGGCACCCAAACACATACCAGGACAGGCTCTGCCACACTGACACCTGGGTTAATCTACACAAGGCATAAAAAAGCTTTCCACGCTGCTTTGATTTTTTTTGTTTGCCACCTTGTGTATTGATGCCCCAGGCAGGCCCCTCCTATAGTATTAATGTATCCACCCCCCACCCATGTGTATTGCCCCCAGCCACCTACTTTTTGTATTGATTTATGTGATGCTCCAACCACTCTGTTGTGTCCTTATACCTCCCCGGTTTCCCTGTGTGCCAGTCCAGCCCTGCCCTTTGTCTCTATAACCAGCATAATTCATAGCTGTATGCGTGTATGTGTGTGTACATGCATGCCATACATGTATTCAGATGGTTGTTCTTAATACACATACACTACCTTACATACACCTGCCCATAGAGTGGTGCCCTCACACACACCTGCTCATATACACTGCCAATATACACACACCTGCCTATACATATATATATATAACTGCCCTTACACATGTCTGCCAATACACACACAGGCTCACACATATACAGAGCCCTTACACACATGTATACTGCAATTACACAAGTCTGCCCATATATACACATATACACTGCCCATACACATGCCTGCCCATATACACCCATATCCACTGCCCTTACAACTGCTTACACATGCCTGCCCATCAATAACACATATCCACTGCCTTTACACAGGCCTGCCCATATACACTACCCTTATACATGCCTGCCCATATGCACACATGTACACTGCCTTTACACGTGCCTGCCCATACACAAAGACATAAACCGTCCATACACATGCTGCCCATACACACACATATCTACTGCCTATACAGACCCACACATATATACTTATATATACACTGCTCATACACACACATGTACACTGCCTGCATGTTCGCTTTTTTCTTAGTTTTCTACATGTTTGCCATGGAAATACCATGAAACGGTGATGAAATCAATAAATGAACATGTATAAGAAGTTGAATAGGGAACTTGAGACCAATTTTACATACTTGCCTAACATTTGCAACTTACCTACAATAGCGGGCCCAACGCAAAAGCGAACACAAAGAAACAAAGATTGTTCATGTTGTGAATCTTCGTCTTTAGTACGTTTATCCGCTGTCGTATTCGTTTATTCGGTATTTGGTTTGAACAACGAAAACGGAACATTTGTGTTTGTTTTCATGTTCTCCCAAATATGAATGCTCACGACTACTAGGGAGCATGAAAGCCAAAGTCAGGAACATCCATTTTAGTTCTACTTTTCCTTCAAGTTCATTATCTTCCCCAGTTATCACTTACTTACCTCAAGACTTTGATAGCTAATTCAGATTTTTTTTTCTTTTTCTTTGCTGGTAACATATGGAAAACAACCTATTTCAGTTAACTGGTTCCTTTGTTTTATTTTTCTCAAGATTATGCCCTGATTTAAATTGTCTGCTTTATTAAGAACTTTCATAGTCACTGCAATCTGAGACCCCTTTTTTCTTCTTCATTTAAGGGGGAACAGGAGGGAATATAACAGCCAAGGTCTGAAGTGTTCTCTTGTAGGGCCAGTTAGAGGGAGATCCATGGTCTCCTCAACTTACCATATTTGTACTTACACTGACTGTCACCAACCCACCTAAATGTGATAACACAGAAAAAAATATTTCCTGCCTGATATAGATATTGTGTTGCAAATGTATCTACCTCATTCCAAGAATGTATAGTAGTGTTGGTGGGAACTAATAAGTGATTGTCACGTCTGCCCTCACTAGACACACTTACCAACTAGAAGTTGTTCTGCCCAGAATACGACAAACAAGGGGTTGAGCCCCTTGTTAGGGAAACCTGGACTCAGAGGATCCCAACAGCAAGGAGGCTTCGGTGAAAGCAGGTAAGTATAGGTACTGAGTGGTAAATGCAAGGTTCAGGTACAAAACAGTAGATAGGTGTCCAAACAGGTAATGCAGGATTACCACAGGGCCCCTGCTTACCACCTCCCCCGGGTTAGCCCCCCCATATTAATTTTTTTTACAAAAGATCATGGCATTTGTTAGATCATTGTTAGATCAGGTTTGATCAACTGTTTTTTTCGTTAGATCTACTCTAAAATAGGCAATATTAACAATCTTTTTCAGGGGGGGCTAACCCGTAGCCAGCCCCCCCTCAACAAAAATTTCAACAAAATGTTACTGATTATGATAGCTCTACGTTAGATCAGGTTTGATCAGACAAAATTTTTGTTAGATCAGGTTTAATTACTGAGATATTGCATATTTAATGAGGGGGGGCTGGCCCCCCCTCAACTGAAATTTGGATTTTTTTTAATGGATCTTGGTAGATATTCGTTAGATCAGGTTAGATCAACTGTTTTTTTCGTTAGATCTACCACGCAGGAGGCGGTATTCACCATACTATTTTGTGTGCGGGGGATGGGTACACATACGGTCTGGCCCCCCCTCAACTGAAATTTTGATTTTTTTTAATGGATCTTGGTAGATATTCGTTAGATCAGGTTAGATCAACCGTTTTTTTCGTTAGATCTATCACACAGGAGGCGATATTCACAATCCTATTTTGTGTGCGGGTAATGGGTATACATAGGGGCTGGCCCCCCCTCAACTGAAATTTGGATTTTTTTTAATGGATCTTGGTAGATATTCGTTAGATCAGGTTAGATCAACAGTTTTTTTCGTTAGATCTACCACGCAGGAGGCGGTATTCACAATCCTATTTTGTGTGCGGGTAATGGGTATACATAGGGGCTGGCCCCCCCTCAACTGAAATTTGGATTTTTGTTAATGGATCTTGGT
>VKOC01047995.1:0-12865 GCA_009364415.1 Spea multiplicata | reverse complement strand
TTCAGAATTATGCTTAATTTTAAACTGGGGTTTGGTTTTACCCCGCCAACATTCTTCTTGCCTAAGCTCCAGCACATTCTCTTCCATGTGCTTAGGTTCTGAAAAACTCTTTTGTTTAAGAGGCAGTAGAGTGTCCGTCAGTTTCTCTATGTGTTCACTAACCTCTTCTTCTTCAAAAGTTTTTCCTTGTTGACAATATTTGTCATGTCTACACTCAGTAACAGCCTCTTCCCCCTGCACTGTTTAACTGATTATTTCTGGAACATGAACAGCAGCTGCCATTTTCGAACTTCCACAAAGCGCTATTAAATGACATGCAACAAATTTATCAACTCGCATTGGTGTTTTATTGTGCTGAAGAATGGAGTTCTTCAGAAGGCCAAAATCTCCCTCAACTGATGCAGAAGAGGCTGTTTTATTTGGTGACTGAAAAACTGGTTGCATTACAGATGTCCAAATGGGAAAATATTTCAAAAGATGGACTAGTTTCTGAGACAAGTTTGGACAGAAGTAAGGGTTAGGTTGGTCCCCCTGTTCTAGACTTAGTTTTTCGGCTTCCTGAACAATGTCGTTTAGCCAACCGGACAGTGGCTCGGAATAATTGTTTTCTTGATCATCACTGAGTATTTCAAGGTCATTAGAATTATCCATGTATTCGTCAATATTTTCAAAATTCCCAGTCTCAATGCAATGACAAAGGTATAGCTTCGATGTTTCATATTTTGATGTTTCAGGGCCACAGACTTTACCTGTTGTCTCACATACAGATAAGATAAAGGTACTGAGAACTAGGTGTTTTAGAGTGTCAAACGATTCACACTTAACCATGAGTCCAACACAGCGTATACAGAACTTCCTAACAAGTTTTGCTTTTTTTGGATAGCACTTCCACCGACATACTGTTTTAATCAGATGGGCAACGTCTACTCGTACATAGCATTTGGGTTTTTCATTTTTTCCCCCAAGTAGGATTAACATGCAGGTCTTCAGGTAGATGTTAAGGCTGCAGTCATTCAGGGCTCGTGATATTGCCCCAAGTAATGCATAAGAAAAGTCACAGACACATTCCTTAGGCACTTTCTGTACATCTTTTATCCATTTTTCCATCCAAAAAGTTATAGTTGGAGTATCTTGAGTTTCACTCAACATTTGAGACACACTGATTTGTGTATGCTCAAAGTTGATCACAATCTCATATAAAAAAATATGAGCAGACAATTTATTTTCTCGTTTTAGTTTTAATACCAAACTCCCTGTGGCATCTACTTGAATTTTGGAGAAGGAATGCTTTGAACAATACTTTTTATAAATGTATATTTGTTCCTTTGACCAGTAATGAACAAAAAAACTATCATACGAGATAGTATGAATATTTCCTGCATACTTAGGAGTACTTTTCATCTGAGAGAGTGATAAAACCGGATCTTTCAACTTAGGTGTACCAAACATCCGATCCACAGCTTCCTGTCTGGCATCTTGACAAATTCGTAATGATGGTATGTTGGGTGGCTCCTTTTCTCCAAATGAAATTTCAGAATCAAATTTTTCTCGTCTCCAATTGGAGGGTAAAGTTTTTAACATTTCTTCTCCAAGTTTCCTTCTCTTATCACCTCTCAACTGATTTTTTTTTGAATGTGGTATTGGTCTTGTGTCAGGGGCTCGAATATGAAGAATTAAAGGGTTCCCAAGATCAGGTTCTTGTTCTGCGGAAATATGCACTACTGCTTTGCACTCCGTGCAATGTCCATTAGCAGTTATGAATTTCCTTGTTTTGTCTTCACCTACACGAACTTTGTTCCTCTTAAAGGAGAATGTACATGGGATTCCATGCTGTTTATAAAGCACATCTGTGATTGTAGCAGTCCATGTGTTTTTTTTAAGCACCCTGCGCCTCTTCTTGCAATCACCCTCATTATAAATCACTGTTTGTGGCTCAATTTCTAAATATTGTTCATAAGGTATTGATATATACCATAGAAGCGTTGGTTCCTTTCCTTGCGTGTTTACAAAGTCACCCTCTGAAGTGTCTTCATCAGTTGTGCTTGTGTCAGACCACAGCTCTTGCATAATTTCTGTAGCATTTGATTGAGGCAAGAAGCTGCTAAATTCCTCGCGCAAGAACGTCAGCAAACCATACCTGTTTTGCAATATGTAATCGTGAATCTGTTTTGGTTTAAATATACACTGGGATGTACCCACAGAGGTATATTTCTGGAAGGAGGAATGCGAACACACTTCTCTCCAAATAGGATTAGAGGCTGACTTTAACTCTCCATTATCATTGAAAATGACTGGATAAGATTTCAATGATTCTTTTAATATGCTAATATCAATGGCTGGTTTTCGGGGCATCTAAAATCAGAATATGAAAATATTTTAATGGATAAGCTAGTGTTTTTTTTTCCAGTTACTAATATAAAGATATTGTTAAGTATACTTTCAAGTAACAACACAGTACATAAAATTCTTTCAGTAAAAAAAAATTAGTGTTAATTACTGTATTTGCCCGTATATAGGCTGCACTTTTCCCCCACACTTTAAGTCTTTAAAGTGGGGGTGCAGCCTATATTCGGGTTTTAGCGCAGGAATGCGCAATTTGTAACGCCGGGCAGGCAGCAGGGTTAGCATACAGATCCCCCGCAGCACTGCAGGGGACCTGCATCCTACTCTCTGATACGCTGACACAGCCTCCTCTGCCAGCACTTCCCACCGGGAGAGTGCCGGCACGGGAGATTGTCTAAGCGCATCGCGCAGATGTTCATCGGCTGCGGCGATGCGCGCGTAACAACCTCCGCTGCCGGCACGTCTGCTCGATGTGCTTTAACAATATCCCTATAAGGGAGATTGTTTAAGAACATCGTGCAGACGTGACAGCAGCGAAGGTTGTTTACGCACGCATCGCCGCAGCCGGTGAACATCTGTGTGATGTACTTTAACAATCTTCCTTCCGCCATGGGAAGTGTCGGCACCGGAAGTTGTCTACATGTATCGCGCAGATGTCCCCCGCCAGCCCCGCTAGACACCAGGGAGTCTGCATTGTTAAGTTTAGGGGGGGCATATCTAGGGAGCAGAGTGGCAGCATATCTGGGGGGCAGATTGACATATCTGGGGCCAAATGGGCATATCTGGGGGCAGAGGGGCAAATCTATAAGTAAGGTGCATTAAAACGGCTGCTGGTTTTCTGTTTGTATGTAACATATGTTGACTAACTGCATAATAGATACCAAAAATGTTAAAATACAGTGTGTTAGTTAGAATACTGTTTTACTATTCCACTCATGTGTAATTTTTTATATAAATCTAAATTTCTCTTTAAGAAAGCACCTAACTTACTAAGCGAGGGGGTTAGTAAGATACTTTTATTTGTAGTTGTTCATTAAAGCATTTGTATATAACTTGATGCAAGCTTTAAACACAACTTATTTTTCTACCAGGCGTTATCCTTTAACTTGTGTGTTCTATCATTGTTGCATACCATGTTTTATTAAACTTGTTGAGTGTCAAAGGCTTTGCAACACATTGGACACACGGCTGGCACTCAAAAGATTACTATACCACGTCTGAATAAATGAGCTGCCATATGATAATTTATTCACAAGAAATAAAAAAATAAGGCCTACTTAAAGTAAACTTGAAAGTATTAGGGCTGTTTTTGCAATTTTTAAACACACTTTTGCACTTTTTTGCACTCGAGAAAATAAGTCTCACTTTCTGAACACAATATACAGTGCACATATTTTGATATTGTCATGCATACATTATGCACACATTAATAAGCACATCCACACTCATACACAAATACACACATGGAAATTATACACTGAAAGTAGTATATATATATATATAAATATATCCCATATACAGTAAACCAATACCCACCTTAGCATTTAGTTAGTGGTCACACAGGATGTGTTTCTTTAACAACTGTTATGACTGGAGGGAAATTATTATCCAATCAAAGAAGATGTCATACACAGCATTATTCAAATGTAACTAATATCTTCAGGCTGGACATATGCTGACCTCAGCCAGGTTAGTTCACCAATATTAAAGCAACTGTATCACCTAAACATTGCTTATACTGTGAATGCAGAGAATAAAACAATATTGAAAGTTATCTATACATTGTGTTAGGCAAACTGCAAGAAAATGCCTAAATTCGGAGAAAAATTTGTTTTAAATGTGTCTGTGGAGTCTGTTATTTATGACATCACCTCATACCTCCCAACATCTCGGCAAATTGGGACGCTGGCGGGCATGTGCATTGCTGCCGTCACTCTTCCTAAACTGTGAAGATCAGAGTGTCAGCGTTACCGCGCATGCGCGCTAGTGCTGTCACTGAAGCTGGCAGTGTTACTGCGCATGCGTACAATGCTGAGCATGTCCAGTAGTCGTTTTCTGGTGACCCAGGCACCAGAGAACACGATCAGGACCCGCAGGATTCTGAATCCCGAATTCCATGGAACAGAGGTAAAGCTCAGCGGGACAGAGCCTCCAAATCGTGACTGTACTGCATTAATCGAGACAGTTGAGAGGTATGCACCTGTGGCTTGATGTGCAAATGAACAGGCATGGATATGTAAAATCAAAAGAAGATTGTGAGTAGATAGATCTAACGAAAAAAACAGTTGATCTAACCGGATCTAACGAATATCTACCAAAATCCATTAAAGAAACTCCAAATTTCAGTTGAGGGGGGGCCAGACCGTATGTGTACCCATCCCCCGCACACAAAATAGGATTGTGAATACCGCCTCCTGCGTGGTAGATCTAACGAAAAAAACAGTTGATCTAACCTGATCTAACGAATATCTACCAAGATCCATTAAAAAAAATCAAAATTTCAGTTGAGGGGGGGCCAGACCGTATGTGTACCCATCCCCCGCACACAAAATAGGATTGTGAATACCGCCTCCTGCGTGGTAGATCTAACGAAAAAAACAGTTGATCTAACCTGATCTAACTAATATCTACCAAGATCCATTAAAAAAAATCCAAATTTCAGTTGAGGGGGGGCCAGACCGTATGTGTACCCATCCCCCGCACACAAAATAGGATTGTGAATACCGCCTCCTGCGTGGTAGATCTAATGAAAAAAACAGTTGATCTAACCTGATCTAACGAATATCTACCAAGATCCATTAAAAAAAATCCAAATTTCAGTTGAGGGGGGGCCAGCCCCTATGTATACCCATTACCCGCACACAAAATAGGATTGTGAATATCGCCTCCTGTGTGATAGATCTAACGAAAAAAACTGTTGATCTAACCTGATCTAACGAATATCTACCAAGATCCATTAAAAAAAATCAAAATTTCAGTTGAGGGGGGGCCAGACCGTATGTGTACCCATCCCCCGCACACAAAATAGGATTGTGAATACCGCCTCCTGCGTGGTAGATCTAACGAAAAAAACAGTTGATCTAACCTGATCTAACGAATATCTACCAAGATCCATTAAAAAAAATCCAAATTTCAGTTGAGGGGGGGCCAGCCCCCCCTCATTAAATATGCAATATCTCAGTAATTAAACCTGATCTAACAAAAATTTTGTCTGATCAAACCTGATCTAACGTAGAGCTATCATAATCAGTAACATTTTGTTGAAATTTTTGTTGAGGGGGGGCTGGCTACGGGTTAGCCCCCCCTGAAAAAGATTGTTAATATTGCCTATTTTAGAGTAGATCTAATGAAAAAAACAGTTGATCAAACCTGATCTAACAATGATCTAACAAATGCCATGATCTTTTGTAAAAAAATTTAATATGGGGGGGCTAACCCGGGGGAGGTCTTTAGAAGGCCGGCCCAGGTGAGGGGGTATCCAGGTAGGCCAGTACAGAAGCATTTAATTGTTGTGTGGCACAGAAGTTTATTGTTATGCTAATCTCAATGGCGCTTATCAAAAGTACAGAATTCTTCCAGAATTTTTCTAGCAGAAATAAGACGTTTACTCAAGGTTAAAAAACAGCCCCCTCCTGTTCTGGGTAACAGCACGTCCTTTGTCCCTGTTTCCCCGAGCTTAGTCATTCTGAGTCATGGTAAATAACAGTAAGTTTGTAATGGAAGAAAAATATCATTAATATCAAGTTATTTGACTTTAGTGAATGCAGCTCGCTGATTGACTGCTTCCAAACGAGGAGAACATAAAATGAAGGACCTCAATGAATCCCCGGCTGTTCCAAATTATAACATGCTACTGTTTGCTTGATTCAGAGAGAACACACGGTGTACACGGCCTGGTGCGGGGCTGGTGGGGAGGAAAAGGTTCCGTCTATTTAAAGGAGAATTTTCAACTTATTGTAGAGGGGTAAGGCATTCAAATAACAAATATAATTAAATTCACTGTGTGTGAGTGAATGAATGAGAAAGTGAGTCAGAATGAATGAATGACAATTTTTTTTGTTTTTTTTCTGAATGGAAAAACCCCCTCCGAATTTCATCAGGAACAAACGGAACAAAAAATGAATCCAAATAGTTTCTGGTCCATGAGGAGAAACATTTAAACACATAAAGGGATTTAACAAAGTACAGGAGGGAAGTTTATTAAAGTGAATTAATGTTACAGCAAGAAGCCATTATCTAAAACTAAAGGGATGGACGCTTAGATGGAACAAGCGTTTTTCTTTACTGAGAGGGTGGTAGATAAGTGGAACGGCCTCTCAGCAGAAGCGGCAGAGGCTAATACAGTAAGGGAATTTAAGTCTACTTCTAGCGATCTAAGTAGCACCACCAGCACTGATCACTGTCTGTGTGTCTCCCTGAGACTTCTTCAAAATGTCAGGTATGTTGGCACTTTAAGTATCGTTATGCTTTAAAAAGCTCAAAAAGAAAAACCCCTAGTGCTCATTGGTGCCCCGGACAATGTTTGTCTACCCCATGCTGTGGGGTCTCAGGGTCGACTTATCCAGAAACATCATTTTTATGACAATCCTACTGGAAACCTTAAGATCCTTTTGAAAAGTAACGTTCTCAACGGCCCTTCTGTTTTCTGGAATAAGAGGTCATTTAACTCCGAGGAGCCCACGCGAGTCACGTCTCTGATTTGCTGCTTCAGCTTTTGTTGTAGAAAAAAAAAAAAACATGCTTTTATTTTTACCCAAAACCCATTAAATTCTCGGGAACGACGCAGGTCTTCAGACTGTGTGATGTACATCAAACATGCAGAGAAGGTCAGGAAGCCTTCGTGGAGAAGAATACTCATAAGGAGAGCTTTACTAATAACACGGGGTACACGGGGTATATAAATAATAATAATAATAAATAATAATAAATAATAATAAAAAAATATAGGTTTTGGGAACACTGTGGATAAAAATTAGAAAAATAACACAAATTTCTGGACCCCTTCCCTCTCTAGACCGGACCCCCCATCATCTATCTATCTATCTATCTATCTATCTATCTATCTATCTATCTATCTATCTATCTATCTCCCTTTCTCTCTCTATATATGTATATAAATATATAGCTGTATATCTCTCTATATATCTACCTATCTATCTCTCCTTTTTTCTCTCTCTCTCTACCTATCTCTCTCTATATCTGTCTGTCTCTCTTTCTATATTTATATATCCGTCTATCTGTCTATCTATCTATCTATCTATCTATCTCCTCTTTCTTTCTCTCTTTCTCTCTCTCTGCCTCTCTCTCTCTTTCTCTCTCTCTCTTTTCTCTCTCCCTCTCTCTCTCTCTCCCTCTCTCGCTCCCTCTCTCCCTCTCTCCCCCTCTCTCTCTCTCTCTCTCCCTCTCTCTCGCTATATATACACACACAGTATAATGGCTGCCCCCTCGCTCGTTAAATGAGAACATTAGGATTGATTGTATCGAGGGTCAGTAAATCGCTCCAAACCGACGCGTTCAGCCCCTTACATTATAGACAGCGGGCTGCAGCGAGAGTGAATTGATGGCCGTGTAGACAGACGTAGCGCGCCGGTGACAGCTGAATTTATACAGACGTTGGAGGTAACGGGAAAGCGACTTTCAGAGAGATTTAGGATCATAAACAATGTTTCCGGTGCTGGTTTGTGGCCCATATAATAACTCAGGCACTTTTATGACCTAACATTAGAATTACTTTATCAGTCGGTGATCATTTATTTATTAGGGTAATATTACCGCGCAGCCCAAGTCTAAACCCAGCGTCTTTAATTACCAGGCGCCGCTGCCATTAGCGGATGGGTGTTATTACGCTGTTACCCGTTAAGAAGTCGGCTAGTTTCCCGCAGATATGCAGCGAGTTCGTTTATCTCATGGGATTTGTATGTGACCTGGGAACGGCCTGGCTCAGGCTACTAGGAGTCCTCCTTTTTAGGGGTGCTGCTGGCTTAATGAGAAAAGGGGCTAGCTGCATGCGTGGGAGGGGCTAGCCGTATATGTGGGAGGGGTTAGCCATGTGAAGGGCGCTCTATCTAAATGGGCAGGGCTTGCCCAAGATGACTGTACGGGGGGAGGGACGTGCTTAGACGCCACTCCCACCACCCGCAGATAGAGCGCGGTGACCCGGAGAACTAGAGAAGTCAGGCAAAAGTCAGAGAGTTCCTAGGTAACCCCCGTTTGGAACTCTGTCGGCCACTAAACCCCCCGGACCAAGACCTGCATGAAAAAAGGATGGATAAAACTGATCTGGGCTATTCCTTAGTCCGTCCTCTGCTGTCGTTTTGGTTAAAAGAAACAAATATATATATAATTTCTCCCAAATGTTCAATTTGGGGGTTTACAGGTCTAACGACGCGATATAAACAATTTACTGCATGCAAATTGATGCAGGGGTTCTTTCGCTATTGGATATAGAACAAACAAGACTTCTGTCTAGGGGCGCTTGTAACTCACGATCTCGATTGCTCAAATAAAGAAGCGGATACGGAAAAAAATAAATAAATAAATATAGTGTAATACAGTAAAAACACTTCGGAACTTCCGGACAAAACTTCAATGGTTACACCCACAATGTGTATATGAACCTTTGGAGCCTCCAAGAACAACTCTTTGACGTTTGTGTCAATCCAACAATCCCATGGAACATAAAGAAATATACCATAGAATGATATCTTTCCAGATCCGTGTACACGCAATAATTGGATGCACTCACATTTAGGTGGGATGTACCGCGCATATCGGATCTATATCTTGGAGTCGTGATGGTCTTCGGTGAAGTTCTGGATCTGAATCTTGTAAATCCTCAATTTCTCTGAGTCCCGGTCGAGTAATTCCTCTGTGTTCCGATGGCGGTGTTTTTAAAGTCCTCAGGAGAATCAAGTGATAATTAATTGTCGGGTGTGTGTGTGGTTAAAAGATATATAATTAATGATATTTTCCAAAACTCATCAGGCTATAATTATGTGTGCCATGATCAAATAAGAGGTGTAAAGCAATAAATAAATCATTTAGTCCGGGACTCGGCCCTTAACCCCTTAAGGACAATGGCCGGTCCCTAAATGAATGAATAAAAAACAGCAATGAATAAAAAAACACCATACTTGATCATGTAGCGTGTGTAGCGTGTATTATTCTGTATTGGAGATTAATACATGACGGGGGCATTATCAGTGATAAAAATCTGTATGGGTTAGCTCTAAGGGTAGGGCAATATTATGATAAAGGGAAGAATATCAGAGTACATTGATAAAATGGAATATATATATAATAATAATAATAATATATGGAGGGGCAACACAAGAAAAAAAAAACAAAAAACAACAACAACAAAAAAAACTAAGGCAAAAACCAAGGAGAATTAATTGGATATATAATCTTTTGTGGATGAAAAGTCAGTAAGTAAGAAAGGTTGGCATGTGTAATGTGTATATTTACTGTATATTAATATTTAGTATTAGATCAAGGGGGAGGGGGAAAAAAAAAAAAAAAGTGTCGCTAAATAAAAGATAATATATCTATTTCCAAATTTAAGCCCCCCCTTTTTGTAGGTTTTTAGTTTAAAAAATCCATTCAGTTTCCCTTTTAGAGAGATGTTCCGTGTTATTGCCCCCTCTCCAATCTCTACCCATGATCTTTAACGTGTCCAAAGAGGACCGCGGACATGCATTACAGTGTTTAGGTACACTGTGTTTGATGTTTTTTGTTTCTTATATTGCCTAGGTGTTCCAAGATGCGCTCTTTTTTAGGGGTCGGATGGTTCTTCCGACATATTGTGAACCACAATCGCATTCTAAAAGATAGGCAACGTTTTTAGAGTTACAATTTATGAAAGGCTTAATAATATCGTACTTAATGCCCGTGTTGTTACCCGTAAAGCTGTTGGTTTTTGGGGTAAATGTGTACACATTTTACAGTTGTCCGCAGGCAAAAAAGCCTGCTGGTTTTGTCCCTAAAGAAAATGTCGATATTACGTGGTTTGGTGATTTTTGGTAATACACTAGGGGCTAAAATGGTTTTTAACGTGTCCATTCTTGTCGGTGGGTTTTGTAAAAATGTTTGAACAGATGATGTTGTTCTCGGTAAATAATTCCACATCCATCGAGAAATTCTATGTGTGTTTGTTGTATATTAGAAGATATTGGATATAGGAAAGGAGGCTCTTTTAGCTCCTCCCCCAGCTGCCTCCTCTGAAAGCACTGAGCATTCGTCAGTACACTTCCTGCACATGCTCAGTAGCACTTCAGGCTATACTTTGTCTATGGATTCCTCACCAACTGAACCAAGAGCATCGGAGGCTTAGATGTAACGTAAGGGAGTTTTAATTTACTGAGAGGGTGGTAGATAAATAGAACAGCCTCCCAGCAGAAGCGGGAGAGGCTAATCCAGCAAGGGATAGGCATACGGCTCCTGAATCTAAGACTTTTAGAAAATGAACTGGCAGGCATTGGTTAAAATACTTCAGTTTTAGGCATTTAGCTTGACTTTCATTTCTGCTCCGAGCCCAGAAAGTCCTCGGCATATGCGCAAATAATAAGTGAAAACCGAGAGAAAGTTATAATCCCACGCGTCTTTCACATATTCTCCCTCCCGGCGGAGCGGAGGGGGCGTACGGTAATAATGTCGTATTTTAGAACGCCAATTATTTTGTAAAAAGAAAAAAAAAAAAAAAGAAGGTAAATCCTTAAAACTTTTTTTTTTTAGGGCATTCGTTTGAAATTCTCTGTTTAATGGGATTTAAAAGAAAAAAAAGATCAAAGTCGCAAATTACAGCGATATAACAGAATTTTGAGAAGCTATTACAGTCTTTAGGATTTTCAAAGTACTGCTCTCATTTCTTTTCCCGTACTTTTGTACTGCGCCGTGGAACATGACGGCGCCATACAAAATCAATGAGTCCTAATAATAGCTTGTTTCTTTGGGGTAAAAAAGGGTCAAGTTTAGTGATCCCCAACTAAATGCTCAAGTAAATGAAATAGGTGAGAAACAAACTGCCCCCGTATTGTACAGCGCCGTGGAATATGTTGGCGCTATATAAAAAAATCGTAATAATTAAGGGCTGATCTGCCGTTAAAGGCAGCCCTCGCCGTGCCGTGTCTAATGCCGAGCAGCGCAAAGAGGGGCCCCGGCTTTAATCTCCTCCAAGATTACAGCCGAGAAGCTCCGGCTTTTTTACTCAGACCCATAATTGGCATTTTCTTCGCTCTCGAAAAGCCGTAACTGGATCTAATATTCCCTTTGATGCGGCAGCGGTTTGATCAATACCTGCCGACTCTCGAGCGGAGAGACCCGGAGCTTTAACTCCTTCACGTCCCCCCAGGAGACCGGCAAACCAGGAATTGGCAGGGGGGCACGGCAAACCAGGAATTGGGGGGCAGCCGGCACACGGGAACGGGAGGGGGGCAGCCGGCAAACCGGGACTGGGGAGGGGCAGCCGGCAAACCGTGAATATTCCATCGTTATGTTACCAACACGCTTATCCTTAACATATGAAAAGCGCATGCCAACCAACAGTACCGACAGTCACGATTTTGCCACTAAACCCCGCCGCCCCCCCGAGCTCTACCTCTCTTTCAGGATAAAGCTAGGGCTCAACTGGACAGCGGGATTCGGGACCAAAGTATACTGTGCATGCGCAGAAAAGTGCCCACGTGCGGTAACTCTGGCCACCAGCCACCGCCCTCACGGCTGGGCGTCGGGGTACGACGTCACTTTTTCATGACTTGGGAGGTAGAGTGTCACTCAAACCGGCAAATGCTCTCCACTGTGCACACTCACCAGTCTCCGACCGCCACGCACTCGGCAGCTGAATAATAACCGTTATTATAGACCAATGAACGGTACTCATTTATCAACCTGGGAAGGATGAAAGGCGTATTATTATTATTATTATTATTATTACTATTATTATTTTCACTGAGTGTGCTGCTAACAGTCAGGACAGTTCAGATAAGCAATCCACGGCCGAGTGAAGGGGTTTTTGGGGACTCAGCGGCAGACCAGCGGGTAGGTGACAGAAGTCTCATTTAGGGATGAACTTGATGGACTTTGTGTCTTTTTTGTAACTATGTATCTATTATATTATTTATACGATTGGCTAGTAGGTCAATCCCGCTGACGTACTCAAAATCAAGTGCGTGACTCAATAGGAAAGAAAAAAAAAAGAATCATAAACTATAATTATGTAATTTAAATTCATAACCAGGAACGTCTGTTTCAACATCAACAAAATAAAACAATGTTTAGGAATTCCCCATCAGACTAGTCATTAAGAAAGGATATTTAAATATATTCTATCTATATGCCCCGGAATGTTAACACTCAGTGAAACGCGACGGATGATGTAACAAAACACTGGTTCCTACAGCCGGAAGGACACAGAAAGTGGACCCATCACGATAAAAAAAGGTATAATATTAATTATATTCCTTATGCATGCGCAGCGTACAAGACCCTCGCAATCCTTCAGCGGCCATCATGTTGAGAAATAGAA
>VKOC01047994.1:0-11652 GCA_009364415.1 Spea multiplicata | reverse complement strand
TATTGTTGGTTCTGCTCATTATAATACCTCTATTTTTGAGATCTGTTCTTTGTACAATTTTCTTGTAAAATTCAAAACCTAAGAAATAATGATTCAATGATTTTTTCAGTGCACAAAAGTGTTTTGAAAGTGTTTGTTTAGGAAGGTTTGTATATTATAAGTATGTCTGTGTAAGGGCAAGTAAGCGTGTGTCTGTAATGGGAAGTGTACCATAGTGTCTGCTAGGATGTGTGTTTAAGGGCAAGCCTGAATAAGTGTGTGCATGTATGGGCAAGTATGTATGTATGAATGCTTGTTAGGTTATGTATTACAATTTCTGGTTTGAGTCTTTGTAAAGGATAAAATTACTAATTATAACACCCAGGGACAATATTTAGTATCCATTACTGTGTCCAGTAACATGTCCACCATGAACTATGCCCATGCCTATCCTTGGGTTTGACTGAAAATGACTAATGGACATGGTAGAAACAGGTAGTTTCATAAAATAACAATATTAACATTTTGATTTGTTTCTAAGGGTTATTACCTATTGAATATGTGAAAATGTCTGGACAGGGAATCAATATTCAGTATTTAGTAAACATTATGTTATAAAGTTTAAATTGACACATTCATTGTTAAGTTTTAGCTAGAAATTTCTTAATTAATTCTGTTCTAGGTGGTGAGTTTGATAAAGCAACATCCCCAGTTGAGGAGTGATAGGCAGCCCAGGGGGCAAAACCTGCCAAGTGGTTCAGTAATATAGACAACACAACTACTGAACATTATAAAATCATTTTCAACACATAAATATGAAACAAGAGTGCACAGAATAAACAGAAACAAAACTTGCACACAAATGTAAAATCTTTGTCTAAATGATGCGCATCTTATTTTGGTCTACTTAAAAAATGCTCTCCATTGCCTGCTACCTCCATAAGAGAGAGTCTCTATGTTGTTAGGACTTATTTTATTAGACTTTTTATTCCTCCTCACAGGCTTTGTAAAAATATTCTTATTTTGTTGCAAGAAAAAACAAGAACAACAATATATAAGATAAAATAAAGAAAAATATTATATATATATTATAACGCACAGTAGTGGTTCTTTTCCATGTAGGACTTGTGAAATTCTTCACATTGGTAGCATACATTTTCATGAATAATTCTAAGTACTTTATATATCTAAAAAAATTAAAATCTAGCTTGATCTGAGACTCAAATCAACAAAGCAGTTCAAATGCTCAGTTAATTAAAATGAAAATAATTGCTCACTGTCAAAATCAAATAGTAAAAGACAGAATGATATATTACACAAACATCACTGCAAATAATTCTGTTGACTGAGCAAAATGCTTTATCGACAGGCTTATGGAAGAGGAATGAGACTACAGACTGCTTAAATGTTGCTTTATACAGTATGTTAATGATCAGAAGAGAGACAATTAGTACAATTTGCTGTTACAGCAAGTTTATAGGGTTCTTTGCTCTGCTAATAGAATAAAACAATGGTACATAATAGCACTGATGTTATTGTGTGAAAGTTGAGCCATTGAATATAGCTAAGGCAATCCTGCCTGCTGCATTAGGAAAGTTCCCTCAAGGAGCATTAAATTCAGCACATAAGGAAATATCTAATTTAAATCAAATTGAACTGGCTGATTCTTGGAGTAAACGGAGAGTCCTTGCAAAAAGGAATTTGAGTTAACTAAGCAATAGGTTTCCTTCCTTGCTAGGCCAAAAAGATGCTTGTCCACTGATAATATTATGTCATTTTATGACAGGGTTCACAATTTAAGGCCATTGGACAAATGTTACCATTGATACCACTGAATTGTTTAACCCTTATGAGCAGTTTATGTGTATTCAACAATGGTGCAACTCATTGGTAAAACCAAGAACTGACATTTATTTAAAGATATAGTAGAGTAGTTGCCACAAATAAAATCTTCTCTTGAAACACACTAATTTACCCGAAAGACCTAATCAATATAATAAAATAACTCTGTGACTAAATATATATAGATAATTTCTATATGTTATGAAAATAGTTGAATCCCCATATCTATTTCATTTTTATGTCTATTACAGATTTTATGAAAATATAGTGCAGTCATATTAGTGTTAATGTGTTTTTTACTAACTTGTCAGAATTTTTTAAAACAAGGTTGTGTTGTTTTGGGGACCAGAGTCTGTACTTTCGTCTTTTTCAAATGCAGTTTCATTTCACTTGGTTAAGAAATCGAAAGTGTAATGAACAATAATGAATGTTTTCCATTTTCTCTTGTCAGTAGGAAACAAAGAACAAGGTTTTCACTGTTTCCATTTTTTGTGGCTTAATGGATTTTTTAAAAGACCATAAAACAGAAACAATCTAGCTCAAGACTTAACAAAAAGTATGATAGGTGCCTCACATTACACATTTGCTTTGAATCTACGTTCTTCACCATATGGTGTATATGACTCAGGATATTTATTCTGTATTTTATACTGCTGGGACTAGCGCATGACAGTTAAGTTAAATTTTTGATTGAATAAGTGGTTTCACAGCAATCTTCAAATATAGAGCTTGTTCAGGTCTAAATAAACTAGTAAAGTACATATTTTCTATCTAGTCTATCCTTTCATCTTTGTTGAAGAAAGCCATGTATGCAGTAATATTGAGGCAAAAAGCATGTTTTAGAAAGTGCCAATTGTATGTACCATATATTTTTCTAAAGTAATGCACATATCAAGTTAGATGAAAGCAAAAGGGTTTTCATCAAAGGTCTGCATTTAGACTTGGAAAGAACTGGCAAGTTTGTAATAATTTGAATTTTGCGAGGAAAATAACAGCAAAGATAAATAGAAAAAAAAACACATTCAGCTAAACAATGGTGCGTATTAAATTTGATGCTACCACTTTCAATAAACACCAAGAAATACTAATATAACAGCATTTAAATAAATGCACATTGCCATGTCATATAGTTTCATATAGTTAATTAGGTTAAAAAAAAAGACACATAGTCCATTAAGTACAACCATTCCACAAACTCATATTAGTTGATCCAAAAGAAGGCAAAAAACCCACTGAGACAGGCAGTGGGACTCGCCCTGGATCGACATTACCTTATCTACTTTGACTTTGCTCATGATAACCCTGTATGCATTTCATATTTACAAAACCATCCAATATTTTTTTAATATATTGATTATCTTGACTAAAATGACTTCAGATGGCAGTGTATTGCACACTTTAACCACAAGAAACCTTCTCTATGTTTAAGAAAGATCCTTTCTTCCAATGTTAAGGGAAGAAACATTTTATAAAAAAGATGTTTTTCTAATTCATGTGCATAATTTTACATTTATCAATATTCAAAACACATTTGCCAGTTTACTGCCCATTCTTATATTTTGTCTAAACCTGAAAGATACCAAAACTTTCCATTTCATAGAAAGCTAGTAATTTAACATGACCTATTACCCATGAATCCATGTTGACTATGTGTAATAATATTGTTGCCTGAAACAAAGTCCTGAATTGCATCTCTTAACATTCCTTCAAACAGTTTTCCCCCTATGGATGCTAGGCTTACCGGTCAATAGTTTCCCTGCTTTGAACAGGACCCCTTTTTGAAGAAAGGCATCACATTTGCTTTTTTCCAATCCAATGGCAAATTTCCAGTAAAAATAAAATCCTTAAAAATTAAATATAAAGGTTTGTCAAAAATAAATATCCCATATCATATACGGTACCTAACAGAAAAATACATTTTCTAAAATAATATTCTAAAGAAGAGCTCCAATGCTCCAGACAACATTTAGTCAAAGTTACGAAATACAGAATGTTCATTCTGTATACAAATGTGGAGAACAATGCAATGTTCCTGACTATAAGCACAACAACAACAAAGTGATCTCAGCCAAAAGGAAATGATTGTATAACCACAACATGGACTGGCCACCAATAAGATGAATGGAAAGATACAAAATATTGGCGAGCTATCTTGGCATTGCAAATGATTAAGTCAGTTGGCAAAGTTTCCAGACTGGGAACTTAGCCAACTCATTTATTGGCCTCTTTTTATTCAGCAGTCAGATTCCCAGAATAAGTTGGGAATTTAGCCAACTCAGATTAGAAACATGTGGCTCTTCCGATTAATGTGTATTGAAGTATATTTATTTACAGAACTTGAAACAGAGTGTCAGCCTTGACAGTATACAATGTACTTGTGGTTTGTTTTTGGTTGACTGCCCATGTGAAGTGTGTTTTATTATTTATTGTGTGGTGCCTACATTTAGTTTAGTCAAGTCTAGTTAAAGTTAGGGGGACATTTTGATGGTCTGAAAAGGTGCAAGAATTCATTTATGTTAGTTACACAGAGTGCACCTTATTGAATAGCTTTTAGGGCAGGGTTTTCAGTTATTTGAATTGAGTGCATTTGTAGTGTTAAACATGTTTACAAATTAAAAATAAGCAATACATTAACCCCTTAATGACAAGACTGTTTCTTTCTTGTAGTACATTTTGAGACAAAGGCTCTTTTTAACATTTTTCAGTGTTGCTGTTTAGCTATAATTTTCTTCTTTCTCATTTTGTGCACCCACACACATTATATTTTTTTTCTAGGACAAACGGGGCTTTCTTTAGATTACATTATTTTTTATCATATCATTCAATGTACTATAAAAAATGATAATAATGGTGATTTTTTGTTAAAAAAAAATTACTTTTTCTCAAAAATAAATAATATATATATATATATAATATATATATATATATATTACTCATCTGCAAAAACTAATGAAAAAACCTGCTTTTTGTTTAGAAATACCCAATGTTTTGTGTTGTTTTGCTTTTTTCTGCATGTTATGGGGCAATAAGTACCAGAAGCATTTTGCTATTTCAAAACCACTCTATCCCCAAATTTGGTCCTTCTGCCCCATGTGCTATTTCAGGTATCTTTGAAGTAAATTGCTTTTGTATTTTTTTCACACACATTGTGGTATGAATTTAGCGCTCCTGGTATATGTCACTGACAAACAACACCCCAATATGTGTTCCGCAACATTTCCTGAGTGTAGTGATACCCCCCATGCATCGGTTTGTTGGGTTATTTGGGAGGTAAAAGTCCATCTTTGTGAGGTGTGTATTTTGTTGCCATATAGACATCTGGTCAGTCTGTGCCCATGTCCCATATTTGTGATATCGTTAAAGCCGGCCAATTTAGCTCATCAAATCATAATTTTTTTAAAACTAGGCACCCTATGGGCATTTATAATGCCAATATTTTAACTCTTCCATGCAGGAATTTTTGTGAATAGTATAGCGCTAATTGCAGGACTTGCTCATAAAAAAACTGTTATATATATATATATATATATATATATTTGCACTTTTTTTGTGACAGTGAGGAATTATTTTTACGTTACCATATTTTTTTTACATTTGTGTTTTACTATTTTGAATCACTGGTCGTTTAACCCCCCGATCGCAGTGATTCACCATGATCAGGAGGTTGTGAAGCCCCCTCTGGGGCATTGCAGGCTAGAATGCCCCTCACCAGATTTGCATCTGGCTTGGGGGCATGTTTAACACATTTTTGCATCACTGATCTGTTGTTGAAACCGGAAATCGGACGGTCAGAAAAACTTTTTTTTTGTTTGCCAGGATAGCCTTCCTGGAAAACCACGAAGCCGCCAATCGCGGCGAAAATGCTGCAATCAATGGCAAATAATGCTGCCACGTACATGTACGGACATTGTCACTTTGTGACCCCGGGCATTGTCATTTCATTGTGAGATCATGATCATACATTGCTTTTGTAAGAATGTGTTTTTGTGCCAAATTTTCCTCCATTCGTCCAAATAATGATCGAACAAAAGCAACATTGGATGAAAGAAACTAAAAACAAATGTGCGCAATACCAAAATCTTTGTTTATTCGTTTTTCGTCACGTCTGCCATTTAATTCAGCTTCTTTTATGCGTTTATTTATTGTTTCCATGGCAACTGGACAAACTATTGAATGCTCATGAAGCTCCTTAATCCCAGGGATCTGTCTCAGCCCATGCCACGCAACAGCTAATTCACCAACTTCTGCCCTAAAGAGCTGGCAGATGAGTTCCCAGATATACAGTGGACTCCCATTTGCTTTTATTAACTATTGAGCAGCAGTTACAATTTTTTAGTTTACTTTTGTTTTTATATTTATGTTTGATATTTTTATAATTGAGGTTTTGTTATACTTTCACATATAAGTATACATTGGAATAGATTTTACTTTATCTTTATTTTTTATCTGGAGTGATAAAAGAACAAATATACAATTATTTCACCAGTATTATACTAAAGTCAAAATACAAAGTGGAATTTAAAGTATTTTTAAAGAGTTTTAAAACTGCCACTGTTATTTTTGAATCTGCTCTGATCTCTTTACATTCACGTTGATGATCTAGATTATATACAACAGTTCACAAAGTCACAGGGCCAATTTATCAAATAGAACTTTTTCTGATGCAGCATTAGGAAATAGGTTTGTGATTAATGTCAATGATAGTTGTGGACTGTCCTTACTAGCATATGATTTATTCAAAAGTAAAAGAACAAAACAAATAAAAATGCATTAAATCAATGCAGTGCATATTTTTTTCATTTGTTTTTCGACAGTCTTGACAAGTTCTTCCCTTCAGTTATAATTCATAACTGTGACTTTACAGGCAACTTTATTCTAAATGGTCTATCAGTATGTTTGTTTACAAAAGACATTATAGATTTGTCATGTGAAACCAAATGTAATATAGTGTTGGTAAGAATGATGTTGACTAACAGAATGTTAATGTAAAAAATAATGATAAAAAAAATATATATATATATTACATGTAGAGTGCAATAGCCATTTTTACAAATGATTCAATAACTAAACAAATAGGTAGATATGTTCATTATAACATTAAATGTAATGTAGTAATCAAAAGTAAATGGACTGATAAACAAAAAATGAAGCAATGGTTGACCCTGTCTTTGCACACTCCATACTCAATGGGTTGTGGTGAGGGGTGATTAACCCCTTTGTGACAATGGCTGATTTTATTTTTTGTACCCTTAGTGACAATGGCTGTTTTACCATTTCTGCGGTGCTCGTGTTTAGCTGTAATTTTCTTCTTTCCCGTTTACTGAACCCACACAAGTTATATATTGTTTTTTTCAGGACAAGGAAGGGCGGTTTTTTTTAGATGTAATTATTTTGATTGTATCATATCATTTACTATAAAAAGTAAGTATAAAAGTATAAAATACAGTGAAAAAAATTAGAAAAAATGACTTTTTCTGACTTTTACTTGAAAAATCTTTTACTCATCTATAAAAGCTAATTAAAAAAACTGCTAAATAGATTCTACTGTTTGTCCTGAGTTTAGAAATACCCAATGTTTTTATGTTTTTTGGGGGTTTTTGCACGTTATGGGGCAATAAGTACAGGTAGCGTTTTGCTATTTCAAAACCATTTTTCCAAATCTGGTAATTCTTCACCCATGTACTGTTTCAGGCATCTTTAAAGCCGGCCAATGCAATTTACCCAATGAAACCAAATATTCTGAAGACTTAACACCCCAGGGTATTTCAGATACTGGTATTTTAACTCTTCTCATGCACTAATTCTACCACCAGCCTTTGTCAAAGTTTGTCAGTAGTATTTTTGTGTGTATTTTCCCCACACACATTGTATTTTAGGTATGATTTTACAGGTCCTAGTAAATGTCACTGTCACACAACACCCCAATATGTGTTCAGCAACATCTCGTGAGTACAGTGATAGCCCACATGCATGGGTTTGCTGGGTTGCTTGGGGGTTAAAAAGCCACATTTGGGGCATGTGCATTTTTCAAATTGTAAATTAGTCATGCGGTCATCCTTCTCAATGTGTTAATTGGGACATTGTTGAGCCCGGCCATTTCATTCAATTTACCCCATCAAATCACATATTTTTTTAAAGTAGACACCCCATGGATATTTAACATGCCATTATTTTAAGTATTCCCATGTGAGAAAATAAACCGCTAATTTTAGGACTTGCTCATAAAAATATTTATATTTATATTTTTTGGCCTTTTTTTTAAAAACATTTTTTTGAACTGAAAGGTCCCCCTGACGGTGACATCAGTGGGAAATTATTTTAACATGTTACCATTTTTAATTTTTTGAAACTATTTTTTTTTTAATTTTTTTTTTTTTTTACATTTATTTTACTAATTACATTGTAATTAGAAAGCTGGGCTCCATTGACTTCAATGGTTGAATGCAGTACCTGTGTTCAACCTTCAAGTGGAGAGACCCTACTGAGAACTCTTTTCAACTTCTTTATTTTGTTTACAGGACGCGCCGCTATCTTACCATCACTCGCAGTGGTGGTTGTGACCGCTCTCCAGAGTGGTCACAACGAGTCCTGGGGTGGAAATTTGGTGTTGCTGAACGCCTCGCTATCGAGGCATTTCAGCTACACCATTGAAGTTGAAGAGTTTTCCTCAACTCTTTTAAAACGGGCATTGACGGTGGATGTTGACACCCCGGGAGGGGCCAAATATGGCCCCTGATGCTGAACTCGGTGTTACTGAATGCCTCGACATGGAGGCATTACAGCAACACCGCTTGAAGTCATGACGGTCCTGGCATGTCAATTGTCGTTAAACGTTTGTTTTCACATGACGTGCCTGGACCGTCAATTGTCATCAAGGTTAAAGAATCATGTGGGTATTACACCCTATATACACCCATTCTCTTTCGGTGAAGGTAAGGGTTTTTTTTTTTTTATATAAAAAAAAAAGCTTGTGAGCTTACAATCTAAGGAGGGGTGAAAAGAGGCAATAGTAGTTCTCCTGTAGTAGTAATTAGGGCTGGTTTCAGGATGTAGAAGAGGATGTATAAATAAAATGAACAGAAGGGTGGGCAGGTTAGTGTCTGGTTTCAGAAGGTGGCTAGCACATAGCGTGGCATATAACAGAAAGGCTACAAGAGACATGGGAGACGTGAAATAAGAGAAAGTTCTTTTAGGCAAAAATGGGCAGATTTATGACTTGCAAGAGGCCAGAGGCTCACTTGAGTTGCTTCTGCATTGAGATAGTCTCTTTTCAATTAGGCTATTTTAAGTAGGAGTTAAAAAGAAACAGGAGTTGGAAAGAGAAACAGGGGTTCCACAAGGTACTGTATTTATACTGCTTTATATTTTTACTTTTAACTGTTTATTTTGACGGGTGTTCTTGATAACTGTTATTTGTAGGTTCTCATTTATTTTATTTTTTTTCTTATACTTGATTATGAGTATGGTTATGGGAGTTAGCAAGATTGATGATCTGACTCAATGCACATCTTGTTTCATGTATGCATACCTGGATGAATCCGTCCAGGGTCTATACCTCTGTGGCAGGTGTGAGCAAGTGGCTTCTCTGGAAGCTCATATTAGAGATCTGGAGAAGCAAATTGCAACTTTGAGAGAGATAGACAATCTTGAAAGGAGTCTGCTGCTCACTGAGCAGAGTTTAGTGGGTGCAGGTAGTGAAGAGGGAGGAGATAAGGCAGCTGGGGAACAGGCATGTAGCTGGGTCACAGTTACACGTGGTGGTAGAGGGGGAGGAAAGAGGAAAGGTTTAGCTAGTCCTGACCTTGTGCAGCCTAACAGATTTGCTCGCTTGAGTGAAGATGTTGGGTGCATCAGCTCAGGAGTAGCTATACTGGAGGAAGCTGTTCCTTCTAACAGCCGAGGGAACAGCCCCTCTAGTATGAGTGGGGTTGAGAGCATAGGAAAGGCTAGACAGGTTGTGGTGGTAGGGGACTCTATTATTAAGAGAGTAGATAGGGTAATCTGCCGCTCTGATAAGCTCAACCGGACAGTTTGCTGTCTCCCGGGTGCTCGGGTCCGGCATGTTGCTGACAGAGTGGATGGATTATTGGGAGGGGCTGGGGAAGACCCGGCTGTCATGGTCCATATTGGTACCAATGACAAAGTCAGTGGAAAATGGAAGGTCCTAAAGAATGATTTCAGGGAATTAGGAGATAAATTGAAGAAAAGGACCTCCAAGGTAGTATTTTCAGAAATATTACCTGTGCCACGCGCAACAGTAGAAAGGCAGCGGGACATCAGGGAGGTAAATGCGTGGCTAAAGTCATGGTGTAGGAAGGAGGGTTTTGGCTTTCTAGAGCACTGGGCTGATTTTGCGCTTGGGTACAATCTTTATAGCGGTGATGGATTGCACCTAAACGGAAGAGGGTCTGTTGTGCTAGGGGAGAGGATGGCTAGAAGGCTGGAGGAGTTTTTAAACTAGTGGTAGGGGGGGAGGGACACAGAGATCTTGAAAATGGAGATAGTGCAGAAAGGAGTGGGGCTTCAGATCAGAACAAGGGGGGTGGAGATGGGGGGAGGGGCAAGATCAGAACAGAGGAGGTATGTATTAATAAAAATTCTCATAAAATTCAAGAGACTCAGGGTAATATTAAATGTATGCTTGCTAATGCAAGGAGCCTAAATAACAAAATGGGAGAACTAGAGGCAATAGCATACACTAACCTATATGATATAATAGGGATAACAGAAACATGGTGGGATGAGACCCATGACTGGGCAGTTAACTTAAAAGGTTATACATTATATAGGAAGGACAGAAAAAGCAGGAAGGGAGGAGGAGTATGCTTGTATGTTAGCAACGAGCTAAAGTCAAATATTAAGCATATTGAAGGCGACAAGGGATTTGTGGAAGCTTTATGGGTAGACATCAACTTGGGGCAAAAAAAGGAAAAGAACTACTGGTTGGGATCTGTTATAAACCACCTAATGTTAATAATGATGAGGAAGAGCAGCTGTTAGAGCAAATTGAGAAAGCTGCACATCTGGGTAACGCGTTAATTATTGGAGATTTTAATTACCCGGACATAAATTGGGATAGAGGGACTAGTAGTTCTGCAAGGGGATCCAGGTTTCTGAATCTGTTAAATGACAACTTCATGTCACAACTGGTACAAGCACCAACTAGAAAGGATTCTTGTTTGGATTTGGTGATAACAAACAATGTTGATCTTGTGTCTAACATTCAAGTGGGGGAGCACTTAGGTAATAGTGATCACAATATGGTCTCTTTTGAAATAAACTCAAAAAAGAAATTGCCCATGGGGAATACTAAAACGTATAATTTTAAGAAGGCCAATTTCAATAAGATAAGGGCAGCTTTACAACTTATTGATTGGCAAAAACTCTTCAGGGATAAAAATACTGAGGAAAAATGGAGTATTTTCAAACAAATATTAGAAGGGTACACTTCTCAGTATGTACCACTAGGAAACAAATATAAAAGAAACAAATTGAAACCGATGTGGCTTAGTGGGGCCGTTAAGCAGGAAATTAAAAATAAGAAAATGGCTTTTACAGCATTTAAATCAGACGAATCAGAGGCATCCTATATATGATATAAGGAAGCCAATAAAGCATGCAAAAAAGTGATTAGATGGGCTAAACTAGAAAACGAGAGGGTGATTGCCAAAGAGAGCAAAACTAACCCCAAAAAATTCTTTAAGTACATAAATTCTAAAAAAACAAAAAATGAAAACATAGGTTCATTAAAAACAGAGAGGGGAGTGTTGGTCAAGGAGGACCAGGAAAAAGCAGAAACTTTAAATAATTATTTTTCCTCAGTATATGTTA
>VKOC01047992.1:0-11624 GCA_009364415.1 Spea multiplicata | reverse complement strand
AATACACTAACACACATACCATGTACTAACATACACGCAATACACTAACACACATACCATGTACTAACATTTCAGGGAATTAGGAGATAAATTGAAGAAAAGGACCTCCAAGGTAGTATTTTCAGAAATATTACCTGTGCCACGCGCAACAGTAGAAAGGCAGCGGGAGATCAGGGAGGTAAATGCGTGGCTAAAGTCATGGTGTAGGAAGGAGGGTTTTGGCTTTCTAGAGCACTGGGCTGATTTTGCGCTTGGGTACAATCTTTATAGCGGTGATGGATTGCACCTAAACGGAAGAGGGTCTGTTGTGCTAGGGGAGAGGATGGCTAGAAGGCTGGAGGAGTTTTTAAACTAGTGGTAGGGGGGGAGGGACACAGAGATCTTGAAAATGGAGATAGTGCAGAAAGGAGTGGGGCTTCAGATCAGAACAAGGGGGGTGGAGATGGGGGGAGGGGCAAGATCAGAACAGAGGAGGTATGTATTAATAAAAATTCTCATAAAATTCAAGAGACTCAGGGTAATATTAAATGTATGCTTGCTAATGCAAGGAGCCTAAATAACAAAATGGGAGAACTAGAGGCAATAGCATACACTAAGCAATATGATATAATAGGCATAACAGAAACATGGTGGGATGAGACCCATGACTGGGCAGTTAACTTAAAAGGTTATATGTTATATAGGAAGGACAGAAAAAGCAGGAAGGGAGGAGGAGTATGCTTGTATGTTAGCAACGAGCTAAAGTCAAATATTAAGCATCTTGAAGGCGACAAGGGATGTGTGGAAGCTTTATGGGTAGATATCAACTTGGGGCAAAAAAAGGAAAAAGAACTACTGGTTGGGGTATGTTATAAACCACCTAATGTTAATAATGACGAGGAAGAGCAGCTGTTGAGAAGGTTGCACGTCTGGGTAACACGTTAATTATTAGAGATTTTAATTACCCAGACATAAATTGGGATAGAGGGACTAGTAGTTCTGCAAGGGGATTCAGGTTTTTGAACCTGTTAAATGACACCTTCATGTCACAACTGGTACAAGCACCAACTAGAAAGGATACTTGTTTGGATCTGGTGATAACAAACAATGTTGATCTTGTCTCTAACATTCAAGTGGGGGAGCACTTGGGTAATACTGATCACTATATGGTCTCTTTTGAAATAAACTCAAAAAATAAATTGCCCATGGGGAATACTAAAACGTATAACTTTAAGAAGGCCAATTTCAATAAGATAAGGGCAGCTTTACAACTTATTGACTGGCAAAAACTCTTCAGGGATAAAAATACTGAGGAAAAATGGAGTATTTTCAAACAAATATTAGAAGGGTACACTTCTCAGTATGTACCACTAGGAAACAAATATAAAAGAAACAAATTGAAACCAATGTGGCTTAGTGGGGCCGTTAAGCAGGAAATTAAAAATAAGAAAATGGCTTTTACAGCATTTAAATCAGACGAATCAGAGGCATCCTATATAAGATATAAGGAAGCCAATAAAGCATGCAAAAAGGCGATTCGATGGGCTAAACTAGAAAATGAGAGGGTGATTGCCAAAGAGAGCAAAACTAACCCCAAAAAATTCTTTAAGTACATAAATTCTAAAAAAACAAAGAATGAAAACGTAGGTTCATTAAAAACAGAGAGGGGAGTGTTGGTTAAGGAGGACCAGGAAAAAGCAGAAACTTTAAATAACTATTTTTCCTCAGTATATGTTAAGGAGGAACCTATGGCAATGGATACACACAGGACCGCTGAGAAAAATCTTCAGTCAAACTGTGAGTGGATGGCCCAGGACAAGGTGCTGCAGCAACTAAAGAAAATTAATGTTAACAAGGCTCCGGGGCCTGACGGTATTCACCCACGAGTACTTAAGGAGCTGTGTCAGGAAATAAGTGAACCTCTGTTTCTAATCTTTCGGGATTCTTTTCTTTCAGGAATTGTACCAGAGGATTGGAGGAAGGCAGATGTGGTTCCTATTTTCAAAAAGGGTTCCAACTCTGTGCCCGGAAATTATAGACCTGTGAGCCTAACTTCCGTTGCTGGGAAAGTATTTGAAGGGCTGTTTAGGGATAATATTCAAGAATTCCTTGGGAAGAATAGTATTATTAGCAAAAATCAGCATGGTTTTATGAAACATAGGTCCTGTCAAACTAATTTAATTGCATTCTATGAAGAAGTAAGTAGAAGTGTCGATCAGGGTGTTGCAGTGGATGTAATCTACTTGGATTTTGCCAAGGCGTTTGACACGGTTCCACACAATAGGTTAGTATTCAAACTGAAGGAAATTGGTCTAGATGCAAATTCTTGTTCTTGGGTAGAACATTGGCTTAGAGATAGAGAACAGAGAGTTGTTATAAATGGTAAATTTTCAAGCTGGTCAAAAGTGGTAAGTGGTATCCCTCAGGGTTCTGTTCTGGGACCAATTTTATTCAACATATTAATGACCTGGCAGTAGGCATTGAAAGTCATGTTTCTGTGTTTGCAGATGACGCAAAGCTAGGTAAAGTAATACAGTGCGAGCAGGATATTACTGTGCTGCAGAGGGATCTAAATAGACTGGGGGACTGGGCACACAAATGGCAGATGAAATTCAATGTAGATAAATGCAAAGTTATGCACTTCGGGATAGCGAATGCACAAGCAACCTACACCCTAAACGGTAGTGAATTAGGGGTAATGACAAATGAGAAGCATTTGGGAATTGTTATAGACAACAAACTAGGCAACAATGTGCAGTGTCAGTCTGCGGTTGCTAAGGCCAGTAAGATATTGTCGTATATAAAAAGGGGCATCAATTCGCGGGATAAAGGTATAATTTTGCCTCTGTATAAATCAATGGTAAGGCCGCACCTTGAATATGCTGTGCAATTCTGGGCACCTATTCTAAAGAAGGATATCATAGCACTAGAAAGGGTGCAGAGGTGGGCTACAAAATTAATAAAAGGAATGGAGCACTATAGTTATGAAGAAAGGTTAACTAATTTAAATCTGTTTAGTTTAGAAAAACGTCGCCTCAGAGGGGATATGATAACGTTATATAAATATATTCGGGGCCAATACAAACCATTGTGTGGAAATCTGTTCATAAACAGGACTATGCATAGGACACGTGGTCATGCGTTTAGACTGGAAGAAAGGAGATTTAGACTTAAGCAGAGGAAAGGGTTTTTTACAGTAAGGACAATAAGGATGTGGAATTCTCTGCCTGCAGAGGTAGTTTTGCCAGAGTCTGTATCAGAAACTGCAACTGGATGGATACCTGGAAAAACATAATATTCGGGGATATAATCTTTAATTATGGGGAAACAGCTTATTGATCCAAGGAGAAATCTGACTGCCATTTTGGGGTCAAGAAGGAATTTTTTTCCCTGGTTAGTGCAAAATTGGAAAGAGCGAAACCGGGGTTTTTTGCCTTCTTTTGGATCAACAGCAACAAATTAACAGATATAGGAAAGGCTGAACTTGATGGACGCATGTCTTTTTTCAGCCTATATAACTATGTAACTATGTATGTAACTACTTTGGAAAACTAGACATCCCAGGATATTTCAAATGCTAGTACATTAACACTTTTCATGCACTAATTCTACTACCAGCTTTCGTCGGGCTTTGTAGTAGTATTTTTGTTTTTTTTTTCTCATACATTGTGCTTCAGGTATAAATATACAGCTCCTGGTATATGTCACTGTCAAACAACATCCCAATATGTGTTCAGCAACATACATAGGTTTGTCTGGCTGTTTGGGGGCCAAGGCGGCACATTTGGGAGGTGAGCATTTTTCAATGTTGACATTTGGTGATCCTGTGCCCATACCCTGTCTGGGACATCTTTGAACATGGTCAATTCAATTTTCCCAATGAAACCCATATATTTTTGAAAACTAGACACCCCCAGGATATCTCAAATGCTGAGATACCACCAACCTTTGTCAAAGTTTGTGGTAATAGTATATTCAGGTAAGTAGTTCTGGGTATATTTCACTGCCAAACACCCCAATATGTGTTCAGCAGCTTCCCTTGAGTACCACCCATGTATATGGTTGTTTGGGACACAGTTGGGAGATGCACTGGATGATTTTCCAGGACCTGTTGCAAGAAGGTGGTCATCTACCTTACCCAGGTTGCTATGTACAACAGACCTATTCCAAAAAGATGTAGTGTACAATAAAGGTATTAGGAAGGACTTGAGGCACCACTGTCCTTCCAGTCCCTTTCTGCCAGGACTCTGCATTGTTGATTGCTCCATGGTAGATACAATTTTTTATATATGTTTCTTATATTTCTTTTTTTATGTGCTGTTAGGGTGAGCCAGAAGGGGAATTGGGAGGTGTTTTCATTTGGCACAAATCCATATGCGTTTACCCTGAAAATTCCAAGAAAAACATAAAAAACACCTATGCATGTGTGGCTATTTCCATGATTTGGAGATGCAGCTGAATCATTTTTGGTTGGATTTCTCTACCAGAACTACCAGAGTTCCATAGCCACAGCTGGGTAAACCCCGGTCTTAAAGATGGGCAATAAAACCAGGGTTCCCAAATTAGCTCCCTCTCCGTAACCACCTCCAAGTGTTGCCCACCACGAGCATAGTGTTACCTTAAAAGAGCAACGTGGTGGGACAACAGGTGTCTGTTCTAAAAGAACAATCATAGTAAACATAACACCACCACTTATCCAGTACTCCACTCATGGAACGAAAAACTCCTAAGGCGAAACTTCCAAGGGACCATGGGAGTAATGAGGATCTATCTCTTATTGACCATCATATCGAATTATCAGTAATGCCGAAGGGCCATGAATATCTTTGGAAATGCAAGGGATTTGGGTATTGTGCATAATGAGATTATCGGAAGATATTAAAGCAGCAGATATAGTACTACCTTTACACATGGTTGATCATGGTTCTTAGGAAAATCACAAGGGTTGTAAGTAGAATTAACTTTACTAACGTCACGGCAATAAAAGGCTCCTTCTCCGGACTTTCCGATACTTATTCATGACTTGAGGATCTTATTCTGGGTTCCATAACAACTAAAAATGGAAGTGGTGCTATTTCATTTAGCACTTTTTTCAGCCCTTGACACATTGTCAGAAAAATAAAGTACAATTGAGTTGAAACAAGGGCATCATTATATATTTCTTCTAGTGGTCTATTGTTAATGAACTTAGCCTTTTTTAGTAAATGAAAATTATAACAAATGACTCCTGTTTTTACATGACCCCGTCAAATCAACCTTATCTAATTATTTCTTGGCATCTGGTACTAACGACAAAGTTAAGGGCAGGTGGGTGGATACTTAAAAATAATTGTAGAGCGCTACAGTAGGTCAGAAACCTAGGCAAAGAACCCCCAAGGTAATATTTTCTGGAGTACCATGCGCTATGCCAGAGAGACAGCGGGATCTTAGGGAGATCAATGCATGGCTAGGCATGTAATGTAAGAAAGGGATTTGGGCAGAATGTGCAGTCGGCTACAGACTGCAGTAGAGGACTGCATTGGGAGGCGGGTCCCACGGGACCCTTCAAAAAACTTGCGGACACGGGTGGTCTTACTGGGGTTGCGGGCGGGAGAGCGCGATCAGGCACTGTACCTGCGGGTCCCGGTAATCCTGTGCAGCCCCACAAGGCTGCCTTCTCGCTGCTCCCTTACAGTGTCTCCTCTCTTGCTCCGCCCAGGAACAAAACGGAGTCATGTGATGTGAGGTCACTTCCCATTACTCTGCCTTGTTCCTTGGCGGAACAAGAGAAGAGACACTGTGAGGGAGCAACTCGATGGCAGCCTTGCGGGACTGTACGGGAATTCTGCAGTTCAGGTAAGGAGGTGGGGTGTGATTGGCCACAAATGTGGCGGGAGCAGGAAGGATTGGGCAAAAAATCAGCGGGAGCGGGATTAAAAAGCAGTCCCGCGCAGGGCTCTACTCTACAGCAGGGATGGACTGCACCTCAATGAAGAGGGGGCTAGAGGAAACAAGGATCTTTTAAACTAAGTTCTGGTTCTGCTAGCTAGAGTAGACTGTGAAGGGGGTCTAGCTATGGAAAAAAGGGGGTTAGAGCAGTGGTGGGGTTAGCATATACAATATGGAGCTACATAGCACGAAACCTACAGTCATTAAGTATTTGTCAACTAATGAATCGAAAATGGGTAGTAACATTAAATGTCTTTTAGCAAATGCGAGAGGCTTGGCAAGTCAAATGTGTGAGCTGGAGATATTGGTAAGTGATGAACAATATGATCGGTATCACTGACACGTGGTGGAATGATACGCCAGCAGATCGGTTCATTTACAAGGTTACTCACTTCTTAGAAGTGGAAGAGTAAATAGAAAAGGGGGAGGGATTTGTTTATATGCAAACCCTAAACTAAAGCCCAGTATTAAGGAAGGTGTGCATAATGACACCAGTAGTAATGACACACTGTGGATGGAGATTAGCCTAGATAGTAAAAAGTGTCATACACTACTTGTAGGTGTATGCTACAAGTCACCAACCATTAGCAATGAAGGGGGGGGGGTCAGCTGCTATTTCAAATTTAAAAGGCTAGAAATAGAATGAAGTTTTAATCATGGGAGATTTTAACTATCCAGATATAGCTTAGAATAGTGGAACTAGTTTCACTAAGGGCAGCATATTTCTGAACCTGCTTAATGACTAATTTATGCCACAATTAGTAGAGACCCTAACCAGATTGGATGCCTGTCTGGATCTGGTAACATCAAAGTAGGAGAACACTTAAGGAATAGTGACCATAACATGGTTTCATTTGAGAATGCCAACAAACCCTGCAAAAAGGCTATTAAAAAGGCTAAATTGGAAAATGAGAAACTAATTGCCAAGGAGTGTAAAACTAACGCCAAGAAATGTTTCAAGTATGTAAATGGGAAAAGTTAAAGGTAGTGAATATTGGTCCTTTATTATATGAAACGGGAAACTTGGTTATACCAAGGAAGAAACTATGACAGAGCCCCTGCTGGCTTAATTTAAGGACCCATTACAGCAAACATGGCATTGGCTGATGTAAGAAAAAGTGCTCAAGCAATTAAATACTGTTAAGGTAGACAAGGCCCCTGGATGGGATGTATACACCCAATGGTACTTAACCCCTTCAATGCCAGGGGTTTTTGGTACCTCACAGCCCGGAGCAATTTTGCCATTTTTTGGGGTATGTCGGTTTAGCGATTATTCTCCTTTCCTGTGAATAGTGTACCCATGTAAACTATATATTGTTTTTTCAAGGAGAGATAGAGATTTTTTTTTATACCATTGTTGGATGATTAGCTGAAAATTTAGAATGAGAAATTTAGTAAAAACTAGCTAAAACTATTTTTTTTTACATTTTCCCTCTGAATCCTCACAAAATTAGGTAAAGTGATGGAAAATCCCCTCCAAGTTTATCAATTCAGGTGTCCTGATTTCAGAAATACCTAATTTATATAGATTTTCCAGACTTTCCCAGCACCAGGGAGCATACTATAAAGTGTACAATTTTGTATAATTTTTATGCCTATGGCTTAACGGGTTTGGGGTTGTGAACGGGGGCAGGAGGGTTATACTGACTAGATGTTATTCTAGGGCAATGGGAAGTAAGGTTTTTTAATAATTTTTTTTATTATCTTATATATTTTTTACACACAGAAATGGTTAGAGGTCCTCTTAGGGACCTCCTGAACATGCCAGTGATGTCACAATGACATCACAGCTCACATTATAATTTTTTTTTAGTATTATTTATATCATTTTAATGATTTATTTAATATTTTTTAAATGACTTTTTTTTCCCAGCATTTCTCTTTCAGGACGGGAGGCGGAGTGAGAGACATGGTTTCTCACTCCCCTCCCCGTGATCCCCCTGCACCGATCACATTGTGATCTCTATGCAGGTCCTCGCAGACCTGCATAGAGATCGCAGCGTCTCTGTGCCTCATCCTCCGATGACCTTCCGGGTTACGTCAGCAGTGACGCAACCCGGAAGAGAATGCCCGATCGCGGGGTTCAAAACTGCGCGATCGGGCAGTTAGCAATGTAGACAGCCTGGTCTCCCGTGCAGCGGCAGGGATGTGTTCCTGACGATGCACGAAGGGCTGGACGTACTGGGACGTCCATATGGGTTTCTTGATAGGCGTTTTTTGGACATCCCGGTACGTCTATAGAGGATTGAAGGGGTTAAGGAGCTAAGCCTAATTCTGGCCCAATCATTGTTATTGATATTTAGGGATTATTTTGGTTCAGGCATAGTTCTATTAGATTGGGGCAAGGCAAATGTTGTGCCCATATTTAAAAATCTGAACCGGTCAACTATTTGAAGGGTTGCTAAAGATATACATTCAAGAACATATGTTGATCCAGAATCCAATTGGTAGAAGTCAACATGGATTTGTGAAAGACAAGGGTTTTGTCCACCAAACTTCTATGAAGAAATTAGTAAACTTATAGATCTGGGTGTGACAGTAGAAGTGATTTATCTGGTCTTTGCTAAGGCATTTGATACGGTTGACTCAGGGGTCTGTCCCAGGTCCTCTTCTTTTTAATTTGTTTTAAATGATCTCCCAAACTACATTGAGAGTAATTCAGAGTAATCTTGATGTTTCTTCTTTGTAGGAGGATTTAGACAGAGTTGGGGACTGGGCATGCAAGTGGCAGATGAAGTTCAACATAGATAAATGCAATGTTATACTATAAATGGAATATCCCTGGAGAAAACTGCTAATGAGAAAAACTTAGAAAGAATGGTAGTCAAGCAGCTCCAAGGGCCACTAAGGTTTTGGCATGCATAAAACGAGGTATTGATTCATAGGAGTAGTATATCATCTTGCCTCTTTAAAGTGTAAAGGAGGGCAACAAAATGAATAAGGGGATTGGAAGATACTAGTTATGAAGAGAGACTAAAAAATATTAAATTATATACGCTGGAAAAATGGCATCTTAGAGGGCATATGATAACATTATATAAATATATGCAGGGCCAATATAAAGAGCTCCTCAGTGTCCTCTTCATTAACAGAAATATACAAAGAACAAAAGGTCACCCTCTGAGACTGGAAGAGTGGAGATTTCATAGACAACAAAGGAAGGGCAGTAAGGACAATAAAGGTATGGAATTCACTGCCAAGGGAGGTGGTGTTATCAAATACATTCTTTTTTTTAGAAAGGCATGGACAGGGCTATAAATAGGATTAATATTTTAGAGCTTCATGATCCAAGAAAAAATGAGATTGCCTTTTGGAGTCAAGAAGGAACACCCCCTTGATGGCAGAAGTTGAAGTAGCTTAACTAGGGTTTTTGTGCTTTCTTTTGGATCAAGAGTAGGAAGGTTAGGTGGAAGGGTTGAATTTGATGGACTTAGGTCTGTTTTCCAACCCTATGTTATGTATGTATGTTATGTGATCTGGGTTATATATATATATTGATGGCAGTAAAATTCCAACTCTATTGATAAAATACTGCAAATTGCTTTCATTAATAGGATTAAGAATAAAAGGGTATCCATATCTCAGACTATATGTGCTATCGCCACATACCCAACACGATTTAGTAGCATTAAACAATTCATATGCTGCTTTTAAATGTATTTATTATGTCGGTCCCCCTTTTGCATCCAAAACAACCCTGATCCCTCGAGGCATGGGCTCCAATAGACCTCTGAAGGTGTGCTGTGGTATCTGGCACCAAGACATCATCAGCAGATCCTTTAAGTCCTGTAAGCTGTGAGGTGGGGCCTCCATGGATGCATCCTAGTGCCATGTGTTCTCCATGTAAGCGACGCACATGCACCCGGCCATTCACGTGATGTAAGAGGAAATGTGATTCATCAAACCAGGCCACCTTTTTTCATTGCTCCGTGGTCTAGTTCCTATCCTAACTGGTCCATTGTAGGTGCTTTCAGCAGTGGACAGGGGTCAGCATGGGCACCCTGACTGGTCTGGGACCACCAGATGGAGACAATAGTGCAGTTTAATCACACCTTTAATGATAATAAAAACTACAAAATAATAAATAGTAGCAGAATCGAAGGACTTGGTCAAAATACACAACCAGAAGCCAAAGCGGGTACTCATGAAAGCTGAAGTTAGGATGACAGAGAGCAGCAAAGTAAGAAGCCAAACCAAGATCTGGCCAGGCCAGGGTCATATGCAATATGCTTGGAGATCAGAGGCCTCGCAAGGGCAGAAGGTAGTGATGTCCGGTTCTTGAACCGATTCTTTTCAATGATCCAGATGAACCAGTTCAGTAGACTGAAGTAGGCTGCTAGTTAGTATCAGCTGAGGTATTTGCTGAACAGAAGCAAGTAGTGGAACGGAGGAAGGGTGAGAGCCCCGACAGCCGCCCGTGACCCTGTGACCCGGTTCACTGCTTTTCCTTACTTGGACCACTTTTGGCTACCGTACTGGCCACTGCAGACCCCATTAGAGCTGCAGTTTTTGAGATGATCTGATCCAGTTATCTAACCATCACAATTTGGCCCTTCAACTTCGCTCAGATCCTTATGCTTGCCAATTTCCTTGCCATTCCAGGTGGCACAGGTGAAGAAACCATCTCTTCAGGAGTGAACTTGTCTCGATCCTGGAATCCACTACGGGGGACAAGTACTGGTTACCTCAGAGAAGGGGACCGCCCCGTTTCAGGTCCAATTACTTCAGACCACCAAGAGAGAGGGAGAACTACAGGTCTACGTCCTCAAGACAGGATTTTGAGTCCTTTCGTGGCAAACCCTACTCAAGAGGTAGATTCCAGAGGGGTAAGGGAAGAGGCAAGGATGATAAATCAGGAAGATTCCTGACGCCAGTCATCTTCAGGTAGTAGGCAGGTTGACCTTCTTTTTTCACGCCTGGGAAGAGATAACATCAGACCCCTGGGTTCTACGTTTCATCAATCAAGGTTATGCGTTAGAACGTACTCACCTGCCAACCCGGAAATTTCTTGTATCCACACCCCCAGCAGACCCTTGGGAAAGAACAGGGTTCAACCTGTGGTCAGTCAACAACTGCATAACATACAACAGATTTCGTATGGAGTCCCTGAAATCAACCACAGAGATCGTATCTTCGGGGGGGACTTCATAGTCTCTATAGACCTTCAGAATGCCTATTTGCACGTTCCCATCAGAAGAGACCATCAGTAAAAACTGAGTGTGACAAATAATATTGCACTCACAAAGGTCACTTGATAGAGAGGCTCCTCTTGTCTTGTGTGTCATTTATTTGTACATTCATTCTCATTTTTAAAGGAAAGAAGAGGATAAAGTGCAAAATAGCCCATACATTGTAGGTAAGTAAAGGAAAAAGGGAAGAATCCCATAACGGAAAAAAGGCAAAAAGGGGAAGAGAGCAGAAAAAAGGGGGAGGAAAGGCCTATTGTCACGATTCCCCATGCGCTGACTGGACTTGTTTATAATTTACGTTGCTCATTTCATGTTTCCAGCCACTAGTGGCCGCCCTTGCATTTCAGAACCACTCAAACCTATTATCAGGTCCAGCTGCAGTTGCTTACCTGATTATCACAGCCTATATAAGCCTGCCCAGCCCTGCAGTCTGGGCCTTGACATTGATAAGTCATAGGACTACCTGTTTGGTTCCTGAGTGGTTCCAGTACCTGCCTTGTTTGTTCCAGTACCTGCCTTGTTTGTTCC
>VKOC01047986.1:0-13260 GCA_009364415.1 Spea multiplicata | reverse complement strand
CGCCTCACGCTCCCAACACAGCACTCTGGGCAGCGCTGAGGCAGGCGGCGGCAGCAGCAGCGGCGGGGAGCAGAGGAGTCCTGGATTTCTGTCAGTCAGGGGGGCCCAAGAGTTGCCGAGTCGTTTTCAGCAACCGCTCGGCCCCCCTGAATGGCAGAACTCCAGGGCCCGGTCGCAGTTGCGACCCCGGTAGTTCCGCCACTGATTTTATGTGGTTTTATTAAGGATACAATTGAGTAACATATTTTGTCAAAACCACTATATCTATTTTTCTCCCAAGGCCTATACCTTTTATTTGTTTTATAATTTGCTTGGGACATAGATACATATAATGATTATGTATATATATATTATGTATATACATATTATGATGTCATATGTTTGTGTGAAGCAGTGGGACAGTCGCCTCAGGATCACACACAGGATTTCTGCAAGGTAAGTAAGAAAGGGGTAGTAGAAACATGTAGAGATAGGAATAAAGATATAGATAATGAGGAGAAGAAAGAAAGGGGAGAGAAGGGAGAGATAATGAGAAAGAAGAGAGAAGAAAGGGGAGAGGTAATGGGAAAGATATGAGATGGAGAAAAGTTATAGAAATAACAAAAAAAGGAGATAATGAATTAAGACATAATAGATAAGACAGGTAATAGAGAGGTAAAGAGAAAGAAGAGGGTTAAAGAGGAAGAGAGATAAAGGGGAGAAGAGAGAGCAGGAGAGATAAACTGAAAGGGGGCGAGAGATGTGGACAAAGGGTGAGGTATACAGAAAGAGGAAGTGGAGAAAGAGGAAGAGATGTATATAGATGGGAGATGTAGGCTGAAAACGGAGAGAAAGAGAAGGAGAGATAGGGAGAAAAGCAACAGATAAACAAATGGGAGAGATAATGAGAAAGGGGAGGATCAAAGAGGCGTCTGTCTTCTTATTCATATTTATAAATACTCCAAGCTCCAGCTCTTCCATTTTGTAACGGAGAAGGACTGGAAACATAGGCGCCATCAACACAGGAGGGGGTGGCGGTTCATGTGTACGATGGGCTCACATGAGTCTGCCCACAAGGCGGCAACAAAATGAGGTTTTGCCTAAGGTGGCTAAAATCCTTGCCCCAGCCCTGAGCTGAACACATCTCCCTACATGTGATATACTTACAGCAAGTCAGCTCCAGCGCTGGATCGGTGAACACTGCAGGAGAGGGTCTATTCAGACCCCCACGCACAAGCACGACAAGCATTCCCATTGATTTGAGTGAATCAGTGGCAAACAGCGACCACAGACGAGGAGGGAAGCTGCAGCAACAGGGCTACAACAGGGATCAACGTTCTGTCCCTATTAATCTAATATCCATAACTTGTAATATTATCGCTTTCAAGAAACACGTCCAGGCTCCTTTTGAACTCTTTTATTGAGTTTACCATTACCACTTCCTCTGACAGAGAGTTCCATAATCTCACCGCTCTTACTGTAAAGAACCCCCGTCTGTGCTGGTGTAGAAACCTTCTTTCCTCCAGCCGTAGAGGATGTCCCCTTGTTATAGATACAGTCCTGGGTATAAATAGGTCCTGGGAGTGATCTCTGTACTGCCCCCTTATATATTTATACATAGTTATTAAGTCCCCCCTAAGCCGTCTTTTCTCCAAACTAAATAACCCTAATTCTGATAATCTTTCTGGGTACTGCAGTCCTTCCATTCCCCTTATTACTCTGGTTGCCCGTCTTTGAACCCTCTCCAGCTCCACTATATCTTTCTTGTACACTGGTGCCCAGTACTGTACACAGTATTCCATGTGTGGTCTGACTAGTGACTTGTACAGTGGTAGAATTATTTCCTTGTCGTGGGCATCTATGCCCCTTTTGATGCACCCCATGATTTTATTTGCCTTAGCAGCAGCTGCCTGACACTGGTCGCTACAGGTAAATTTACTGTTAACCAAGACTCCTAAGTCCTTTTCCATGTCAGTCGTCCCCAGTGTTTTCCCATTTAATACATATTCCCAGCCTGGATTTTTCTTCCCCATGTGCATAACCTTACATTTATCTGTGTTGAACCTCATCTGCCACATCCCAGCCCAAGCCTCCAACCTATGCAGATCCATTTGTAATCGTGCACTGTCCTCTATTGTGTTAACCGCGTTACAGAGCTTAGTATCGTCTGCAAAGATTGATACTTTACTATACAATCCCTCTACAAGGTCATTAATAAATATATTAAAAAGAATAGGACCCAAAACTGACCCCTGTGGTACCCCACTAGTAACAGTCACCCACTCAGAGTATGTACCATTAATAACCACCCTCTGTTTCCTATCACTGAGCCAGTTACTTACCCACATACACACATTCTGCCCCAGCCCAAGCATTCTCATTTTATGTACCAGCCTTTTATGTGGCACCGTAAATGCTTTGGAAAAATCAAGATATACGACATCCAGCGATTCACCCCGATCCAGTCTTGAGCTCACCTCCTCATAAAAGCTGATCAGGTTAGTTTGACCGGACCGGTCCCTTGTAAACCCAATGCTGATATGGAGTCATACATTTATTTTCATTGAGATTCTCCAAAATAGCATCTCTTAGGAAACCCTCAAACAGTTTACATACAACAGAAGTTAAACTAACAGGCCTATAATTCCCCGGGTCACTTTTTGTCCCCTTTTTGAATATTGGCACAACATTTGCTATGCGCCAGTCCTGGGGAACAGACCCGGTCACTATAGAGTCCTTGAATATTAGAAATAGGGGTCTGTCTATTACATTACTTAACTCCCTTAGAACGCGGGGGTGAATGCCATCTGGACCTGGTGATTTGTCTATTTTGATTTTTTTTAGGCGGCACTGCACTTCTTCCTGGGTTAGACAGGCGACATGTACTGGGGCATTTATCTCATCCTGCTGTATATTACCTGGCATTTCATTTTCCTCTGTGAATACAGCAGAGAAGAATATATTTAATAGATTCGCTTTTTCCTGATCCCCGTCTATAACGTCTCCCTCATTACTTTTTAAGGGGCCAACGCTTTCATTTTTAACCTTTTTACTATTTATATAGTTAAAGAACATTTTGGGGTTTGTTTTACTCTCTTTGGCAATGAGTCTTTCTGTCTCCACTTTTGCTGCTTTTATCTGATTTTTACATATTTTATTTTTTTCCCGATAGCTTCTTAGTGCTTCCTCACTGCCTTCCTGTTTTAGTAGCTTAAATGCCTTTTTTTGCCATTTATTGCCACCTTTACATTTTTATTTATCCACATTGGTTTTCTCTTGTTCCTGACTCTTTTATTCCCATACGGTATGTACTTTTCACAGTGAGAATTTAAGATATTTTTAAAAATCTCCCATTTAGTGTCTGTACTCTTGTTTTTGAGGACATTTTCCCAATTTACAGTGTTAAGGGCTTCTCTTAGTTGATCAAACTTTGCCTTCCTAAAGTTCATAGTTCTTGTGGCTCCTCTAAGAGTTCCCTTATTGAACGACAAGTTATAATGTATTATATTGTGATCACTATTTCCTAGGTGCCCTCTGACCTGCACATTAGTTACTCTGTCAGGTCTGTTGGTTAATATTAAGTCCAGTAGAGCGCCCCCTCTGGTTGGGTCCTGTACCATTTGGGACAGATAATTATCTTTACTTATAGTCAGAAAGCGGTTTCCTTTATGAGATTCACAGGTCTCGGTTTCCCAGTTTATGTCGGGATAGTTAAAGTCCCCCATAATAACCACCTCATTGTGATTTGCTGCCTTGTTTATTTGCTTTAATAATTGATCTTCTGCTGCTTCAATTATATTTGGTGGCTTATAGCAAACCCCGATCAGTATTTTATTATTTTTCTTTCCATATATTTCTACCCATAATGACTCCACATCATCATTTCCCTCACATATATTCTCCCGCAGTGTGGCCTTTAGGCTGGACTTTACATAAAGGCAAACTCCTCCCCCTTTTCGTTTTTTTCGATCCTTCCTGAATAGACTATAACCCTGTATGTTAACCGCCCAGTCATAGCTATCATCCAACCATGTCTCTGTTATACCCACTATGTCATAATTTTCTGCAGACATTATTAACTCCAGTTCGCCAGTTTTATTGGTCAGACTTCTGGCATTAGTAAGCATACAATTTAGAGGTGTATGGTTTTTTCTCCTATGAAGCCTATCCCTATTAACTATTCTAACCCCTCCCTCCGCTCCACCCCCAGGTACATTTATAAGCCCCAGCTCTCTATCTACACTATCTTCCCCTTCTATATTGTAGTTTCCCTCCCCCCTTTCCCTAGTTTAAACACTACTCCACCCTTCTGGCCATCTTCTCCCCTAGCACAGCTGCACCCTCCCCATTGAGGTGCAGCCCGTCCCTACCGTAGAGCCTGTATCCGACAGAGAAGTCGGCCCAGTTCTCCATGAACCCAAACCCCTCCTTCCTACACCAGCTTCTGAGCCACTTGTTTAGCTCCCTAATCTCCCGCTGCCTCTCTGGTGTGGCACGTGGTACAGGTAATATTTCAGAAAATACTACCTTGGAGGTCCTTGCCTTGAGCTTGCTACCTAAGTCCCTGAAATCATTTTTAAGGACACTCCGCCTACCTCTTACTTTGTCATTGGCGCCAATGTGCACCATGACAGCTGGGTCTTCTCCAGCCCCTCCCAGTAATCTGTCAACCCGATCCGCGATGTGCCGAACGCGAGCGCCAGGCAGACAACACACTGTTCGGCGATCCCGGTCTTTGTGACAGATCGCCCTGTCTGTCTGAGTCCCCCACTACCAGCACCTGTCTGGCCTGCCCTGCGCTCCTCCTTCCCTCCTTACTGGAGCAGACACCGCTCTGGCGGTCAGAGGCAGTGACTTGCTGCAGTACTGCTTACTCTGAACTAACATCCCCCTCATCTGCCAACCGGGCAAACTTGCGAGAGAGCTTGCTCAGTGAGCAGCAGACTCCTCTCCAAGTTGTCAATAGATCTCAGTGTTGCCAGTTGCTCCTCTAGACTCAGGATTTGTGCTTCCAAATGAGCAACCTGCACACATCTCGCACAGCAATATGCACCCTGGAAGCGCTGATCAAGGATTGCATACATTGAGCAAGATGTACACCTGACCGCATTGTCAAACATGGAGGACATCTTGGCAATGGGGATAGCTCAAATAACTGGCAAAAACAGACAGTAAGGCGCAAAATATATATAAATATATATGGAATCACAAGGATTTATACTTTACCCTCCTTTTTATCTCCTTCTTTGCTTGTAACTCCTCGCTTAGAGATGTCACTTAGGAGATTCGGCCCGGCTCAGGATTCGCTTGAGTGTTCCAAGCTAAACTCAACTCCAAAAGCCAAGCAGAACTCACAGAGAAGGTTACTTCATTAGCAACACACCTGAAATAGCCCTTTACTTTTTTTTTTTCTTTTTTCACACAAAACTTTACACTGAACACCCCACAAACAAACACAGTGCTCCCCCTTGCAATAGTAACTACCCGGTTCAATAATGAGACAAAAACTAGAACAATTTACCCCCAAAGAAAATTTCCATATATATATATATAACAGCAACAAATAATTCACAGCATCCAGTCCACAAATTACAGATTTATAATTTTTAAAATAAAACTGAAATTGAAATCAACTTGGCTGAATATAGAACTTAATTTGAATTATTTTTTTTTGGTGATTATTGCCCCTTTTGCCCTTGCTAATGTAACACAGAGGGCGCGCCTTCAGGATATCGTTATGTGGGGTGATTTTTTTGAAGAAAAACACGTTTTCACTTGTAATTAAATTAAGACCAAAAGATGGCACCGTAGATCTGCCATTCGGTTTTAAATCGCAGGGGCTTTGCTCGACATTGTCGCGAAACTTTTGTGGTGGTTTCGGCCCGCGAAGTATGATGATAAAACAATCAGTTAATTTTAATCAACCATTGCGTGGATTTTCCCTGTAAGTCCGCAGGTTCTTCTGTGGTTGTGACATTAAAAACAACCTTCCCTAAAAAAAAATCACTTTAGATATAAAAGTTTAAAACATGATACAAACTGTATAGTGAAATTTGCCTGTTCTCCACCAGGTGGCGACATTGTCCGCGGAAAACGTTCCGACCGAGAACGCTTGTTAACTCCGAATAGATCCACTCTATTGTAAATGTAGAACCTGCCTGCAGATCGGCCCCATTGGGCCCTATCGAGTCACCCTTTTCCCCCCTGTACTCAAACCTTAATCAGTCGTTGGTCTCGTCTTAGATTCAGCAGCCTTATGCCTGTCCCGTGCATAGGGACAATGGGTTGTCCTTAAGTCCATTAAAACCAATGCATTGTGAGCCCGTACATGTACAGGCTTTGTCACGAAAGGGTTAAATGCCTTTACTCTGTTAGCCTCCATTACATCTGCTGGGAGGCTGATCCACTTATCTACCACCCTCTCAGAAAAGTAAAACTTCCTTCCGTTCCATCTCAGCCTCTGACCCACATATGTTAGATTCTGGTCTCTTGTTAACTTCCCTCCCGTCCTTTGTTAAATTTGTCCGCCGCCCGATGTATAAAGCAGTTTTACTGATATATGAATGTAAATTCTGTTCTACTTTCGTACGGTCGGTCGTATAATCTGTAGGAATTTTCATTGGAAAGGGAAGTTCGAAATCTAGAATTTCTTCAATACTCCCACTAGGAGAAACAAGGGGGAAAATTTGTGTTCCGCTTACCTGCCCCGTGGCACCCTGAATTCACATGCCATCCTCGCGCCAAATCTACGCATACCACAGTCCAAAATGTATGTTTCTATACAACTTATTGAGACTTTTAGGGCTGTACAAACCTGTGATACCCTCATACCCAGCAAACATTCAGACCTCCTAGAAAAGAGGGGCATCAGGGGAGGAGAGAGGGGCATCGGGGGTTTGGGGGCCACAAGAGAGCCTGGCCAAACCGAAACAGGGACACCTGGGAGTTATGCTAATGAGGAATACCTCTCGATTTCAGGGTTGTACACAGATTATGTGGTCTGATGGACCATACCATTGTCGTTGAAATCTTTGCGGGGGGGGGTTCTCAGTTATATTAATATCGACAAAACCAAGATGCACTTTGATGATAAGGAATCTGTGGCCCCACCTTCTATCGATTAGATACATTTTCATTTTTTGCCCTAAAACCAGCGCTATTACAGCAAATAAAAACGGCACCTGCTAAACGTAGGCAGAACGACCCTTAAACAGCCGCAATGCGATGCTTTTGTGTCTACGGGGTTAATCGGACATGGGCATATGACAGCTATAAGAACTTAATTACACCCAGATCTCAGACAAGGTGCGTAATAATGACTTAAGTGCTGTTGGAACCCAGGTAAGTGCGTCCATCCCATCAGGGAGAGCGATTGCGGGGAGAGCCGGGTAATTACCCGACGTGGCTAATTACAAGGCCAGCGGAAAATAAAGTTCATTACACGGAACGTGAAAGATAAATTAGAGGTTGGAGGTGATTTGATAGCCTGGGGCTTATTCATTCCATGAGCTGGGAACCAAGAGCAACAAAAAGACAAGCTGTCAAAGCGTCGCTCAAAGTGAAAAGGTGAGAGCCTGGGAACCGTACCTGCTGAGCTGGCATCTCCACGACTTAACGCTTTCATGACCGATCAGTAACACACAAACTCCTGCTGTAAAGACTCAAACCTGAATCAGTCGTCGGTCTCGTCTTAGATTCAGGAGCCGCATGCCTATCCCGCGCATGTTTAATCCCCTCGCTGTATTACCCTCTACCACTTCAACTGCTCGGCAGACGCTCCTACGAACAACCAGGATTTTGAAATAATCCTTTCTAATGATAATAGGAGTAGGAAGGAGCTAAAATATTTAATAGCTAAAATTGTCTTTTTTTCTGAGCATTTAAGAAAACAAGTCTTAACTAGAATGTAGATAGTGATCAGCTCGGCAGCCCATGGGCTACTAAACATGCGCCGGCCCTGCCGTACCCAGGCTGTCAATCACAAGCCGCAAGATAAATATATCATTATCTTGTCCTAAAGATGGAAACACATCAGCGGGTTCTAAATAGCTGAGATAATTGTTATTAGGTGTCCCGGGGGGAACGCGACGGCTTCTTCGGCTCAGAGTCTCGATTACCGACCGGCAAATAAATTCACATGTGAAAATGTAACGAGAAAAGTCCGGTTACTGCTTTATATTATATACCGCACTCACCATACACAACAGATTAATACGTTCTTCGGCTTCGGCTTGTTTTTGAAAGAAAAGCACATTTTTTCTGTTAAAATAACATGAAATGGATCAGAAATCCAGCGCAGGCAGGGTTAATGCTATAAATGACTATTGTAGCTGGAAACGGCTGATTTATAATGGTACAGAGGCCCTTTATCACTCCCATCACTCCTGTGTTCCACATCGCCCTTTATCACTCCATCACTCCTGTGTTCCAATGCCCTTTATCACTCCCATCACTCCTGTGTTCCAATGGCCCTTTATCACTCCCATCACTCCTGTGTTCCAATGGCCCTTATCACCCCCATCACTCCTAGGTTCCAATGGCACGTTGTGTTTGCTGATCCAAGTTTAAGTGTAAAAGGATAATTGATCGTTATATAAAACCCTTTTTGTAATTATGTTACAGCCAGAAATGTCCTCGTTTTCCATGAAAACAGCTCAGTGACCCCAAACGTTTGAATGGTGATGTATAAAGAGCGATTGTGGTGCAAAGTGGGCTTGGTAGTTACAGTGACTACTCTGCTTAAAATGTTTTGTGCCCCAAGTGCACCATATAAATAACAACCCCTAGAGCCGAATAGCTCTCAAGTTCTTGATACCTTTTGTCCAATGACAATAAGAAGACTTTATTGGTGAATATTGTAGCCAAATGTACTATGGGGAGCAGTTATATATGATGGTCATAGTCAACCCTAGAATCACAAGTAGTTGTGATCAGGTCTAGATGGACATCTCGCCACAAAGTGACGTCAACCTGGACCAGGGTCCCACCAACAACGAAAAACAAACAAGATAGTATTTTCCCCAAAATGTAAACGTAAGTTTATTTAATGCCTTTCATTCATGACAACATAGCGCATTTTATTTTTTTAATATATAAAAACCAAAGATGGTAGGCTTAAGGCACATTGTAGACACATGCGCAGCCCACATACCATCTATACAAGGTTAAAACAGAACTCTAATAACCCTTAACAACCATCACTAATGTACACAACATGATTGTCCCCAGAGTTTGCCGTGAATAAAAGAATTATTAAATAAATTTTTCGATGCGCACCCACCCTCCCCGTCAGATAGTTTCAAAACTCAGTTAGCGGAGAGTAACGACAGAAAAAAAAAAATGAGAACAGTCCATAAATTAGAAAAAAAAAACAAAAAACAATGTTTTACACTTGTTTTTCATGTAGTCCCATGAAGGTAATGCATTGTGAAGTAGGGAGAGTCCGATCGAGAGAGAGACCATCTTTTACTAATTATTTCACAAGATGATCCGAGAGATCAAGTCTTTTTTTTTTTTTTTGTGCTTCTAAATAGTCCAGGTTGGAAAAAAAACCAATCGCTTATAGTCCAAGTTCAATTGTGAGCATTCGATTAAATTATACAAAGTATCCGTCTGGATGAGCTATCATCCTCAAAGAAGTCTTGATCCTCCATGGAAGAGTCCTCCAAGACTTATCTTGGAGGGAACAAGCAGAAGGTCCGCTTTAAGAAGTCCAATTGATCAAGAGCGACCCAACTGGAAATTCCCGACGAAGGATGTTGCTTGAAAGCCCGTGGTTGGTGGCCCTCGAAGGAATTCTTCCGGTCTGCTACAAATATTCTAGTTCCAGAGCATGTCTCAGAGCTTCGAGATCGGCATGGCAAGAGATTCTCCAAAACGGCATGTTATGCTGTAACGTGGAAAAGAAAAAAAAAAAAAAAACACAACACTCAATTATTTTTGTTTAAAATTACAAATTTTTGGTTTCTGATATTATTATTATATATAATATAATAATACTCCTATTATTTGTACTCGTTTCAGATGGCGGAGGAGCCAGGAGGTTGGAAGTTGATTGGATACATTCTCTTTCCGTCATGCGGCTGCACTGAAGACTAACATTAACCCCTTAAGGACAATGGGCGGCCCCTAAACCCATTGAAAACAATGCATTTTGAGCCGGTACATGTACGGGCTTTGTCATTAAGGGGTTAAAATTAATTTTGAAACGTCCAACTTTATTTATTGAATTTTTTGTAAATTTTTTCTGCTGATTCCCATAAAGTTCCCCTTTGTGACAAATCGTTGGTATTAAGTTTCGCCGCCAGTCACTCAAACACGGTTCATTTTTTCGCTCATCCACAAAGGAAGCCATAATTCCGGTGATATGATCGGCGTTCTTTAAATGGAAGGAGAAGTCTCCGTCTCCCAGCGCTCCCTAAAGACCGTCTCTTTTCTTAAGGATGAGATAATAATCCTCGTCCTTCAGAAATCGTGACAGTCGTAGAGAGAGAGAGAGAGAGAGGCGGTAGAGAGGCGGCTGCGGCTTTAATGAGAAGAAGACATTTAAACCATTGAACCTTATCACAACTTAAGGGCCATAGAGGTCTTAGATCTGTGGGTCTGCTGTAGGAAAAACTACCCCAAATGATTATTTTTTTTAATTGAAGTTTTATTGACGCGATATTTGAGCCTGCGTTGAAATTAAAATGGTAGCTGGTACCATAGATACGTTGGGTAGGGGACCATGGTGTAGAACGACTGAAATTCGAGGGCAAGAAGCCATAGTCAGAGGGTCAGAAGCTTAGAATGTATTATGTCACGGGGTGGCGGATAAGCCTAATAGATGGTATTAATTAAGAAGAGTGCAGTTAAAAAGTGATGTCATCATGTACAACATAATCAAAAAGGATATATCAATAATAGAGGGGCGCGCAATCTAAAAAGCATAAAAGGCATGGAAATTTCGGTTCACGGGTTGCTGCTAGATTAAAAATGACCAATAGGTACAGTATAATTAAAAAAGTACATTTTGTATTTGCATACGGTGGCGCACGATGATGTCACAAGTGGGGCAGAGCCAAAATTAAAAAAAAACAAAATAATAATAATCAACATTTTCCTTTGTAAAAATACAAATGAAGTTGCGGTCCCTTTAAGAACAAAATAAAACAAGAGAGAGAAAAAAAAAAACCAGGTAGGTCGGGGAATGGAGGTAATCGGAGCCAAATTGGTTCGGGGACCAGGAACAGCGTTCTGGGGCCTTGTGTTTATAATAAAATGCAACCACTGGTAAGGGAAATATCAGAAAACAGCGTCCGTTTTCATTAAATTCAATACCGTAGCAATTCAATTTGCTCTGATGTCAGTGTGGGGAGCTGTAAAAGTTTGTGATAGTAACTGTACATACTATATATAATTATACTATATATAAAGTAACAGCGCTGGGTGGGGATGCCTTACAATGAATGGCGTAGCCGCGGCACTCAACGAGAAACAAAGAGAAAAAAACAAAAAAAACATCTTGTGTTTAATAAAATCGGTGTTTTGAAGGCTGAAAACTAACAGTTTTCTTGTGAAAATGAGCTTTTAGGAAACAGTCGTTATCAGGGGACAAGTCAAAATAAACCGAGGGATTTAGGGTAGGAAATTACTCAGGTAGTCGGCGAGTGTGGAGCTGACACTTTTTTTTTTTGAAATGTTAAGGAACAATATAATTAGTTTTCCTTCGGCGGTTTTGTTAGAGCCGGTGTTAGAAAAGGAAGGGAAGAGAGGGGAAAAAGTGCACAGAAAAAAAAAGAAACGGCAGAATAGAATCATGCGAAAGAAAGAGGAGAAGAAAGAGGACAAAAGGGGAGGAAAGAGAGGGAATAGGAAAATATACAGAAAGAGAGGAAGAGGGGGGCAGAAACATAGATTGGAAGACAGATAGGAACAGGAACAGAAAGGGAGAAAGAAAGGGTGGAGAGAAAAAAGAGGGGAAGAGAGAGAAGGAGAAAGACAGAGGACGAGAAATAGGGAGAGGGGAAGAGATCAGAAGAGAGAGTGGAACAGAAAGAGAGAAAGAAAATGGAGTGGGGAAGACAGAGAGGGGAAACAGAGGAGGAAGAAGAAAAAGAGAGATATAGAGGAAAAGTGGGAAAGAGCGATAGGGGCAGAAGAAACAGAAGGGGAAGAGAGAGAGAGAGAGAGAGGGGGGGAGAAGAGAGAGAGAGAGAGAGAGAGCTTGGGGGAAGAGAGCAATCAGAAAAGAAAGAGAAAAGAAAGAAAAACAAGAAAAAGAGTGAAATATAATACAACCAATAGTAACAATTAAGCAGACTTTAGCTGAATTTAGACAAATATTTTAGGGCAAATAGTTTGAAGTGAAGACCCCACTGATTCCATCCATTGCAAAACACTAAAAGTTACCTTTTTCGCCGCCTGTTCCTCTTCGACGCCATCACCAATTACGACGTAAACGGCTTTCCTCCCAAATCGCTGCATTATCCTCTCGAAGCAGCACTCTTTCCCTGTGAAGACACGCAGCTCAGTATTCGCTACATCGGACAATTGACACAATGTCTCCACTGACGGGTCGGCTGAGCTCTTGGGGGTGCAGTGTTGACCCAACAGGGACAGAACCCCCCCCCATCTGCTAGAGACCCCAGTAAGTGACAGTAAGTGACATCTTACCTGTCTTTGTTGCACTGTATATGTTTTCAATCGGAAAGACTGTGCCCAATCCGTACAAGAGGACTTTTGCGATGGCCGGTATGAGCTGGGTGGTGGTGACTAACACATTGACACAGTTAGGTCTGCAAAAAAAATTACAAAAAAAATATTAAAATAAAAATATAGGCTCGCGCATTCTAAATCCGAGTGTCTGAGTGCGTCAAACACAGAGGAGGAATCCAAGCAAGTTTGTCTCTTTAAAGTTGGGTTATCCACCATCGGCCATGTCCACTACATAGATCTTCCAAATAACTTGAGAGTCCCCAGGGAGAAAACGCCCCCCCCCCAAAAAAAAGATGGATTCTGGTTCCCAAATTCTAAATTCCCCTTACCTGGAATGTATCAGATTCAAAGCCTTCAGTGCATGAGTGAGCCATAAGTCGGTGAGGGCTTCCATTTCTGCCCGAAGCTGAAGCCACGTGTCTCTCTTGGGTGATCCTATTAACCCTGCGAAGACAAAACACAACCCTTAGAACGGAGATGAAGACAATATGGGCTCCGTCAACATGGCGCCGCGGATCGTCACGGATAATATGACCTAAACTATGAAGTCACCTCTCCCCGGAGAACGCGACTTATATAGGTGCC
>VKOC01047984.1:17500-19323 GCA_009364415.1 Spea multiplicata | reverse complement strand
GGCTAGGTTTCCACTTGGGTTTTTTTTGCTAAAAACGCCTATAAAAACGCCAATAGCGCCACCTGGCGTTTTGTTTGTGAAAAACGCTGCAGCCAGATGTTAGCTGTTCTTCAATAGGAAATCGCAAAATGCCATTTCCACTTGGCGTTTTTCTGTTCGGCGTTTTTTCAGTCCTGTTTGGCGTTTTTCTGCTTTTTTGGGCTCTGTGGCAGTTTTTCAAAACTGCAGCATGTTGACACTCTGGCGTTTTTTGCAAGAAATCTTGGCTTTTTTTCTCCAATAGAAGTCTATGGGAGAGAAAAAACGCCATGAAAAAGCCATGTGGGTTTTGTGCCTTGGCGTTTTTTATGGCGTTTTTTCCACAGTTACAATGCAGAGGATGGACCCAGTATCTGTGTGTCCTACGAGAAATAGGCTGAAAACAAACAGTTTCATACAAAACAAAGTCCTGGACTGGTTCATATTGAATTCTACACCATTTGGAACAAACATGCCATTACAAACAAACATACGCGACCGGATCCTGCGCGCCAAAAGCAACAGCAAACAATTTGCACCATCATTTGGGGCCAATCTTCCCAGAGGAGCAGACATTCGAAATAAAGCATGCCTTACAAACCACAGAAAAGAGACAAAAGGGTCTACCAAGTAAATGACATCAGGAGAGGGCAGATACTTGCCATTTATCCTAATCCCTTTTAGCTGGGTGAAACTTCTAACTTGTAAAGGCTGGAAAAACTGCCTAAGGTCAAAAAAAGCAATTTCCACAGAAAGGCTAAAACGCCAGAAAAAACTGCAGAAAAAAACGCCAAAACGCAGGTAAATGCAGTGGCAGTTTTCTTGGCAGTTTTCCTGGCGTTTTTCATCAAGAAAAAAACGCCGGACAAAAACCCAAGTGGAAACCTAGCCTCAGGGAGATGTTTGGAATTATTGCTTCCATGTTAATTGTGAATTTTGGGTCCCTCCACAGTTTATGAGCAGCAAAGGAACAGCAGGTGGGAACCAAGTATGGAGATTCCAGCATACTCTCATCAGTACCTGTTTTCACTAATTAATGGGAGAGGCAGTTAACCCCTTAATGACAAAGCCCGTACATGTACGGGCTCAAAATGCATTGTTTTCAATGGGTTTAGGGACCGCCCATTGTCCTTAAGGGGTTAAATAGCTTCTGGATCTGAGCAGAGAGTCATCATTTGGCTCCCTGAGAGAGAGGGAGAGAGCTGTTATATTATTGCTGGGTAATTATTCCACTTACAGGTAAACGAGCTTGGTGAAGATACATAGGGCTGACACAAAAGGGAGAGGCTGAAACACAAAATCCTAAAAAAAAAAAAAAAAAATTCTGCATCTGTAGGGATTGCAACTAACACATACTTCTCAGAGACTCCTTTAGGATTGTAACATGCATGATTGCATCCCGACTATGCAGTGTGGCTAGATAGCTCGTTTTTTGTTTTTTTTAGCAAATTATGTTGTTGCCTTTGGGACCACAAATAAGAAAGAATATATTATTCCCTCAAAACCAGACACTGTGTTCAAAAACTCCTTATGAATACATTCATGAATCATCATATAAACCCAAGGAGCACATACCATGTGAGTTATTCACTCTGATAAAACTACTCATAGGTTGACCTTCCAAGAACCAAGGACTTCAATGATCTCGATAGAGTGGGAGCTCATTTAAAGGCTAACACTGTAGAGACTGAGTGGTAGTGAGGCAAAGCAACCGGCGGAAAGCCAGATACCTGCAGACAGTAGATGTACAAGGTAGGTACACTGAACAGGTAGTCCCAGTATACCAGGCTGGTATCCAGGAACAC
>VKOC01047984.1:0-12500 GCA_009364415.1 Spea multiplicata | reverse complement strand
TAGAATAAGTTTGCAAGTTAGTAAGTTAAAGTGTGTTAGTGTGTACGTGCTATTGTTTTACTTTCAGGATACTGCAACCACATGCCATTAACCCTAGGCTCACTCCTGCTGGGACTCTAGGCTTAGCTGACATGCACACTACACAAATAGCTGAAAGCAAGCGCAGAGAGAAAATTCTGAAGAATCCCTTTATACATCTGCATGCATGCAAAAGCCAAAGCATTAATTTAATGGGGTGCATTTCAGTGCTTGTGATGTCCCTGTATTCAATGACAACGCCCTAAAAAGAGAAACACTGCATATTTCCTAAATGCAATGTAATAACATTGGTATATTAAGAAAGATATACGTTTAGTTATTACAAGCAGAAACACGCAGTAAAAACACGACTGTTACACAAAAGGAACAAATGAATAGCTTAAACTATTCCAACGATCCAGAAGCAGATGATCATTTGTGACAGAGACATAACATATTCTTACATTGGGTATGTTACAGTACACCGGAAGATCATTTGCAATAACATTGTTTTGCTTTTTTTTACATATGTAAGCGTCATGGACCTACGACTTTGAATAATAAACATAATAAAAATGTTAGTCCTTACCTTAGCTCCCCTGAAAAGTCCTCCTTAACCAGACAGATGATAATATTTTAGCACCATTCTTCAGTAATAACTTGCATAAGATGTTTTCCTAGCTCCTAAAATACGGAAGAAGGGCGGAAGTTACGTTGATGTGGGATCGCGTCAGGGCAAGTGCGGGATTTTGCTCGTATAACACAGATTGCGTTGCCTAAATAGTGTATTAATAGCGGTTTAAGCGATTTGTTACTTTTTGTTTATAGGTAAATGCATGCATGGTAAGTCATAATTGTGTGTAACAAAAATCAATAATTTTAACGTAATAAAGAAATCCAGACCAGACTATCGCTTTTATATTTTCCTTTGGGACCAAGACACTTGAAATTTACAGTTCATTTTTCTTTTATTTTGTCTTCAACTGATGTATTAAAGCGGAAGTTCCACTCAAAACTATATTTTTCTGGTTGAGCATAAAATACAGCGCATACAGCAATGCATGTAACTGACAAAGCATACGACATTTTGCTACCATAAACTTTATCTCTGAGCCTGTAGGCGCTAGGCCGTCGTTAGCGGATTTTTTTATGGTAATGCTAATGATGTTCATTCCTTCGTAGTCTTTCATTATTCAGAGGGTGCATAGCAGGAAAAGTGGACCTCCAAGGTTAAAACTGGACTTGATCAGATCACCCCTGGCCAATAGGGTCATTATGTCACACACACCCTTCCCTGATCAGTGACAGCTCTGCGATCACTGATTAGTAACTCTAAATCATTATCCAGTGACATAATCGGATCATCATGATCATAAATCACTAACACTATACCTCAACTCTAGCCTAACCCTACAACCAACTGCACCAAACACTATTGCTATTAATATTATTTATTATTTTAAATAGTGCCATCATATTCCACAGTGCTGTACAATGGGTAAACAGGACTTAACAAGTCATATATAACATAACAATTTGACTTACAAAAACAACAGGTGAGGAGGACCCTGATCAAACAAGCCTACAATCTAGAGGCAGTTAGGGTGTATTACAAAAGTGTTAAAAGTGTCACTGTTAGGGATGGGTCAGCCACCCTAGTATAGGGTGACCAGATGTCCTGGTCCCAGGACAAATTGTGTCCCCAGACGTGTCCCTGGATGCAGGGAAGGATTAATGTTTACTCCCGCAGAGGCCCTGCAGTTTACCTTACGGGAAGCAGAAACCCAGCGGAGTCACATGCCTTTACGTCACAAGACTCTTGTCACACCTACCGTGTCTGCCATCTGACGCGTGCACATCCTCTCCACAAGATGACGTGCGCATGGCACGCCTGCCAGGTCGCGGATGTAGCACGTCACACCGCACGTCTATGGTATGATGTGCGCGATGACGCTATTCGCTTGCGTCGGTTGCGATTATGTCATTTACGTTATTATTGGTTAATTGTTTTCCCGCCCTCGTTCTTATTTAAACCTTCAGTCCCATTGTTGCAGTGCCCGTTCAAAGAGTCACTCTGGGTTATTACACTTTACGTTTATTCCTGTTCCTGTGTCTACTGCGTACCGAACCTTGGCTTGCCTTCTGACCTTGTGCATGTGCACTCTGCTCCATTCCTGCTTTTCCTGGGAGGACAAGAGAAGTTGCTTGCATGGATCTGCAGTTCAGGTAAGGGGTGGGGGAGGGTGTATGAACGAGTATGTGGGATTGAGGGAATGAATGAGTATCTGTGAATGAGGATCTATGAATGATTAGTATCTGAATGAATGAGTGTGTGTGATAGCATGGATGTGTAAGTAGGGGGGCATGGCACAGGGAGGCTGTAAGTGATGTGTATGTATTGGCTGCTTGTGCATGATAGGAGTGTGATTGCTGTATTAAATATATATGATTGTTAACAGCAATCACACTCCTATCATGCCCATGTTCTAGCATGTACTGGCTGACTTGACATGATGTTGATACGTTATTGAATTTGTTTGTCCAATTTTGGTGGGTTACTTTTTATAAGTGTGGTTAACACAGCAAAATTGGACAAAAATGCAATAACAATATTTATATATATATATATATATATATATATATATATATATATATATATATACACAGTATCTCACATGTTTGTAAATATTTTATCTTTTCATTTGACAACACTGAAGAAATGTCACTCTGCTACAATGTAAAGTAGTGAGTGTACAGCCTGTGTAACAGTGTTAATTTGCTGTCCCCTTAAAATATTTCAACACACAGCCATTAACCTTGGCCACAAAAGTGAGTACACCCCCAAGTGGAAATGCCCAAATTGGGCCCAATGTGTCAATATTTTGTTTAGCCACCATTATTTTCCAGCATTGCCTTAACCTCTTGGGCATGGAGTTCACAGGTTGTCACTGGAGTCCTCTTCCATGACGACATGTGGGTCTTTCTGGTGCCTCCATCGCCCATATGAGACTTCAAAAATTATTACTGATTCATTCGTCCTAGTAATAATAAACTGAATTTCCACAGACCATTCCTAGTTTTTGATTCATTAGGAATTAAAAAGCTAGTTTTTAAAAGCTTATGGTCTGACAATACATTATCTTCTAAAAACATGTCCTGGAGATTAAAACCAGCAGAGGACAACATTAAATCAATGCGGGAGCTGACCTGGCCATTAGACCATGTACAGTATCTCACAAAAGTGAGTACACCCATCACATTTTTGTAAATATTCTATTATATCTTTTCATGTGACAACACTGAAGAAATGACACTCTGCTAAAATGTAAATTAGTAGTAGTAGTATAACAGTGGAAATTTGCTGTCCCCTCAAAATAACTCAACACACAGCCATTAATGTCTAAACCTTGGCAACAAAAGTCAGTACACCCGTAAGCAGAAATGTCCAAATTGGGCCCAAAGTGTCAATATTTTGTGTGGCCACCATTATTTTCCAGCACTGCCTTAACCCACTTGGGCATGTAGTTCATCAGAGCTTCACAGGTTGCCACTGGAGTCCTCTTCCACTCCTCCATGACGACATTACGGAGCTGGAAGATATTAGAGACCTTGCGCTCCCCCACCTTCCATTTTTCCGTTTGAGGTTGCCCCACAGATGCTCAATAGGGTTTAGATCTGGAGACATGCTTGGCCAGTCCATCACCTTTACCCTCAGCTTCTTTAGCAAGACAGTGGTCATCTTGGAGGTGTGTTTGGGGTCGTTATCATGTTGGAATACCCTCCTGCGGCCCAGTCTCCGAAGGGAGGGGATCATGCTCTGCTTCAGTATGTCACAGTACATGTTGGCATTCATGGTTTCCTCAAAGAACTGTAGCTCCCCAGTCCTGGCAGCACTCATGCAGGCCCAGGCCATGACACTCCCACCACCATACTTGACTGTAGGCAAGACACACTTGTCACTTGCAGCTCAGTTTCAGGGTCTTATAGCCTAGGGCATCTTTATGTAGCGCAACAATTCTTTTTTTTCTTCATACCCTCAGAGAGTTATTTGCCATGAGGTACCATGTTGAACTTCCATTGACCAGTATGAGAGCAATAACACCAAATTTAACACACCTGTTGACCATTCACACTTGAGACCTTGTAACACGAGTCACATTACACTGAGGAGGGGAAGTGGCATATTGGGCCCAATTTGGACATTTCTACTTAGGGGTGTACTCACTTTTGTTGCCAAGGTTTAGACATTAATGGTTGTGTGTTGAGTTATGTTGAGGGGACAGGCAAATTCACACACTACTTTACATTGTAGCAGTGTTGATAGATGAAAAGATATAATAAAATATTCACAATTATGTGAGAGGTGTATTCACTTTTGTGAGATACTGTATATCCAGGGTCAGAGGGTTTTAAAATCAATGATAAAATTTCTAAGTTGGAGAGAAGTTTTATCCACGTTCTGGTTCTCACCCCCTCCACTTCTATTTTCGACCAGGTAATATACAATTAAAATCACCTCCATTAAAGGGGAAGAACCTGTGGCACAGAAGGATATATGCTCTAAAATTTCTATTCTTTCATTCTTAACTGGTGAAGCATATACATTCATAAGACGCACATTAAAACCTTCGAAAACAACATCAATTAAAATTGCTCTCCCGGGAGCAATTTCAATAATAGAATTTAAAACCACATGTTTGTTCTTAAAAAGGATCCCAAACCCAGCAGCTTTATTATCATTTGACCCGGACCAGTAAGAGGGCCCTGCAGTCCAGTCCTTCTTTAAATGTCCATAAAACAGTCCATGATCTATTGCACACTCCTGTAAGAAAAGAATGTCCGCATTTAGAGTCAGTAAATATACAAACAAAGCAGCCCTTCTGACAGAGCTCCTCACATTAAGTGAGGCAACAGTGAGATCCAGTGAGAGCATAAGTGTATTTTATCAATGTCCCTCTCACGTACAGTGTCTGAAATTTCTCATACGCTGCTGTAATCCATGATGAAAAAAAGGATCAGACAGAGAAAGTCCCATCCCAGCAACACCTGCACAGCTCTTTATGTTCCGAGCCACCTTCCGGAGAGATGACTCCGGAAGGTCTCCTTGCTCTGTCTTCCGCTTTGATGATTTAACTGCGTCATCTCCAGGGCTCCCGGAAAACTTTGGATTCCTCCTCCGCGTTGTATCCCTGGACCTCCACATCAGCCCCCCAGAAGGGGTGCTAAACAGCATTCACTGTCAGACCTCACCCTCTTACGGCATAGGACCAGCTGGATACTCCACATCCATTAGAGCAATCATATGCGCAGGGTTAATGGATAATAGGGGTTGGACGGTCTCCTCTACAACAGCTGGCGTTAATACTTGTTCCGGACTTGATGGCGAGATCTCACTGCTGGACATTCCACCTCTGTCGTCAGGACTGCTCTCAGGGTCTCTCACAGGACTGCAACTCTCATGGCTGGTAGAAGGACCTGCACAGGGATCAGGGATTTAAAAAAACACATTGGGATCCGCAGGACCCACCACTGGGGAGGGATCCATTGGACCTGAAACAGCATGTTCCTTCATCTGATCACTTGAGATTACTGATGCCACAGCAACCAACACAGCAGGATCATCACCACTACAGACTCCTTCAGGTCAGCTGTAGAAGAGGGCTTATTTGGACCTGCTTCTAGTTTGCCAGGCCTCCAGCAGCCATATCAGCCCAGGACCTCCAGGGCTTGCTGGGACAGTCCTTATATACATGGTCTGGCTTGCCACATCCATTGCATAACTTGGAGTTATCACAGCTAGCAGTAAGGTGGCTCCATTCTCCACAGTTCCTGCATAGAGGCCTAGGGTCAGCTGTGGAGCTAGCTGGCATCCCAGGGTAGAAACAGTATCCTCTGTTGCTACCGATGAAGACACTCCAGGGGGAAGCACTATTCCACCGACCCCTTCCTTGTGCTCTTTTAACTGCACAAGGAACCTCTTCTTACCGTTCCAAATCCCCATCTCATTCCATACCTTCTGTAGGTTAGATACTTTGTTACAATATCAATATAACCAGGCTATGACAGCTTCATCAGACACATATGGGTTATACGTATGAACAGTAAGAGGGATTTCCTCACCGCCATACAGCAATGTAACATCCAATCAAGGGTCATCTTTCTTTTCTCTGACATTCTTCTAGATGTTGTGACACACATCGACGTTCAGTAATGTTACTATATATGTACCCAGTAGCGTACCTAGCAGGGGGCGGTCCGCACCGGGTGCCACTCATCAGGGGGGTGCCAACTTGCCGGCACCCGGCACCCCTCCAGAGACGGACAGTAATGTCCACCGCTGGAGGAGCAGGCTCGCAAGGTTGAGTGATTTTAAGACGGTTCAAGGATCTCCCTTGAACCCAGCTTAAAATCACTCGAGGGAGCCGGAGGTCTGTTAAAGACCTCCGATACCGCTCCCTTGCGATCCGCGCGGCAACAGCTGCTGTGAAGCCGCGCCCACCGCTGTCCCTGCCCTCTGAACCGGAAGAAGACAGAAGAACTGAAGAAGAGGAGCGAAGAGGAGGAAAAGGAGCTGTAAGGAGAAAAGAGGAAAGCATTCAGTGAGAGTAGATTGGTATATGTGTGGATTGGTATGTGTGTGGATTGGTAAGTGTGTGGATTGGTAAGTGTGTGGATTGGTAAGTGTGTGGATTGGTAAGTGTGTGGATTATGTATGTGTGTGGATTGGTAAGTGTGTGATTGGTATATGTGTGGATTGGTATATGTGTTGTGACAGAAAGGCCGGTACAGTAGTGGATGGGCGGTATATACGCCCTACTTTAGCTAATTTTTTGTGCCCTTACGTGTAAAATTAAAGCCCCAGGGAAAGAGAAGCACAATAAACAACTACACTATAGGAATGTGATTTGTAAATTGTGTAATGGGTCCCTGGGGTGGAGTATCCAGAAGAGCAGGGTGGGCTGGTGCTCCAACAGCTTTAAGATCCAGACCAGGATTTACAGGTGACCAAGTACAGCTCACCTGGTCTAATCAGGAGGGTTTAAAAAGCCCAGCTTGGTTCAATTAACTCTCTCTCCTTATTCCCAGCCAAGAGAGCTGCTGCACAAAAAGCCTTGCTGGATTTATTTTGTTTGTTTTGGAGTGTTTTGTTGGGAGGTGGGGAAGCCACCCCAACCTAGAGAGGAAACAGAATCCTATGTTTAGTTAGTGCTCAGATGAGCAAGGGTTTATTTTTGTTTATATTGTATTTTTGTTTAAGCTGCTGGTTTGAAGAAAATAAATATTTCAATTTTATCTGGATCTGGAACTGGCGTTTGTATTACCCTAGAAGACAAGTGATTCTAAAAGATCTCTGACTGATTCCTTGTGCTTTAAAGGACGTTCAGTTACATTTGGTGGAGTATGCCGGTATCACTTATGTGTCTGTGGGTATAAAGCTACCTGAAACTTACCATGGAGGAAGTTATTAAAGCACTGATCCAGTCTACTTCTGCACAGCAGGAAGCTAATAGGAGAGCTGCAGAAAATAGTGCAGCCCTACAGCAGCTGGTGCTGGCTCAAGCAGAGAATGCTATGATAATGGCCAAAGCACAGAAGGAAAGCACTGATACCTTGGTGCAGCAGATTATTATGACACAAGCTGAGGCATTCAGAGTGACCCGTGAGGAACAACAAACCGCTACCCATGCGCTGCAGCAGGAGATTCACACTTTGTCTGAAAAGCTGAACTGGGACTCTGAAGGGAGTTATCAAGGACCCAAGGTGATTCGGGCAAGTCACTATCTTCAAAAGATGACTGCAGTAGATGACATTGAGGCATATCTTCTGGCTTTTGAACGCACAGCAGCGAGAGAAGGATGGCCGGCAGCTGAGTGGGCAAGTATACTGGCACCGTTCCTGAGTGGAGAACCCCAGAAGGCCTACTATGACTTAGAGCCAGCTCAAGCCAGTGACTACAGCAAGTTGAAGGATGAAATCCTGGCAAGGCTTGGAGTAACCTCAGCGGTACGTGCACAAAGGTTCCATTCATGGGCATATTCCTCTGACAAAGCTGCAAGATCCCAAATGTTTGACCTCATACATCTTGCCAGGAAATGGTTACAGCCTGAGGTCAACTCAGCTAGCCACATTGTGGAACTCTTAGTAATGGACCGGTTTTTGCACGGCTTGCCTCCCACTCTGCGTAGATGGGTTAGTCAAAGTGACCCTCAGACAGCAGACCAATTAATTGCTTTGGTGGAGAGGTATGTAGCTGCAGGAGAACTTGCACGTCCTGTTTCAACTGAGCCATCCCGCATTCAGAAAACCCAAGATCCTGGGAAAGCTGGTAAGACTGTTCATGATTTGAGGGGTACTGAAGAACGGCAGGTATATGCACAAGATACCAGAGACGCTATTCCAGGAGTCAGAGCCGCATTCAGATTTAACAAACCTGGGAAAAGAACTAATTGGGGATATGACAATGTTATCAAATGTTATAAATGTAACGAGGTTGGTCATACAGCCAAGGACTGCCCACTCAACGACGAACGTATGGAATGCAATATGGGGGAAAATCCAGGGCCATGTTCGCTTTATCAATGTGTTGGTTCTGCTAATAATGATAATTCTCATTGGTGTTATGTAAATGTAAATGGGAAAATGTCTAGAGCACTGCTAGATTCAGGGAGTATGGTCACTTTAGTAGCTGAGTCAATAATACCTGAGGTAGAAACAGATCATGTACATAAAATGGGAATTATCTGTGTACACGGTGACAAGCGAGAATATCCCACTGCTGAGGTACAAATTGAAACTCAGTATGGTAATATAAAATATAGAGTAGGTGTAATGCCTAGTTTGGCACATGATGTGGTGATTGGACGAGACTTCCCCAACTTTCTCCAGCTGTGGGGATCCACAGAAAACTCATTAGGAAACAGTCAAACTGGTGAAGCTTATGTGTTTCCTTTTTCTGATGTTGATTTGGAAGACGATCAGGATGATATGAGACAAAATAAATGTAAAGCTTTCCACCCTTTACCTGTGTTAGTAGGTGATAATACTGTTGGAAACAGAGAGGAAGCTGGTACTAGCAGAGAGAAGGAGGATGATTTCCCAGAGTTAGGGGTCAGTCCGGTTAATTTTAAATGTGCTCAATGGGAAGATCCTACATTAGTTGCTGCTAGAAATAATATTCAAGTCACAAATGGAGTTGTTAATCAGCCAGAAAACAGATTGCCCAATCCCTACTTTGAAGTAATCAATGATCTGATATATAGAATAGAAAGAAAGGGTGTAGATATCACTAAACAGTTATTGGTTCCCCAGGCTTTCCGAAAAATTGTACTTAGTCTTGGACATAGCCACATTTTGGGTGGACACCTGGGAGTAGAAAAAACACGAGAGAGAATTCTTAGACGATTTTACTGGCCTGGGGTATTTGCTGCAGTAACAAACTATTGCTCCTCTTGTCCTGAGTGCCAACTCAGAGCCCCTTTCAAGGCTTTTCGTAGCCCACTGATACCTCTACCTATAATTGACATACCCTTTGAAAGGATTGCTATGGACTTGGTGGGGCCATTGGTAAAATCAGCTAGGGGACACCAATATATTTTGGTTGTTATGGATTATGCAACTCGTTACCCGGAAGCAGTTCCCCTACGTAATATGTCTGCAAAGTATATAGCAAAAGAGCTCATGTTAATGTTTAGTAGAGTGGGTATTCCTAAAGAGATACTAACGGATCAAGGAACCCCATTCATGTCCAGAGTCATGAAAGAATTGTGCAAATTCCTTCAAGTGAAGCATATTAGGACCTCGGTTTACCATCCCCAGACTGACGGTTTAGTCGAGAGGTTTAATAAAACACTAAAAAGTATGCTACGGAAAGTGGTAGACACTGATGGCAAAAATTGGGACTTTTTGTTACCATACCTAATGTTCTCCATTAGGGAAGTTCCTCAATCCTCCACGGGCTTCTCACCCTTTGAGTTATTATATGGGAGACATCCTCGTGGATTGTTAGACATAGCTAAAGAGACATGGGAGCAGGAAACCACACCTTACCGAAGTGTGATTGAGCATATAGCACAGATGCAGGACCGAATGGCAGCCGTCATGCCTGTAGTCAGAGAACATATGCGGAAAGCTCAGGAAGCACAGAAAAATTGCTATAATCGTAATTCTAGGATCAGGGTATTCCAACCTGGGGATAGAGTACTAGTGCTGGTTCCTACAGTGGAGAATAAGTTTCTTGCAACTTGGCATGGCCCCTATGAGATCATTGAAAAGGTGGGAGAGGTTAACTATAAAGTAAGGCAGCCAGGTAGGAGAAAACCTGAGCAGCTCTATCATATCAATTTGTTAAAACCTTGGAAAGATAGGGAAGTCTTAATGACTTTGAAGCCCCCAGAGCCTCCCATTACTGATCCTGAGGTAAATATTCCAGAGACGCTCTCAAGGCATCAGAAACAAGAAGTCGGAGATTTTGTCAGGAGAAACAGGGACATTTTCTCTGCAGTTCCAGGAAGAACTAGTATCATCAAACATGATGTAATAACAGAACCCGGGAAAAAGGTAAATTTAAAACCATACAGAATTCCCGAAGCTCGGAGGAGAGCTATAACCTTGGAGGTGGAAAAAATGTTAAAGCTGGGGGTAATTGAAGAATCACATAGTGAATGGAACAGTCCTATTGTGCTGGTTCCAAAACCTGACGGCACTATAAGATTCTGTAATGACTATCGTAAGTTAAATTGCATTTCAAAATTTGACACATATCCGATGCCGCGCGTTGATGAATTGATAGAAAGGCTGGGGAAGGCTCGTTACCTGACGACCCTAGACTTAACAAAAGGATACTGGCAGGTCCCACTCACTGAACAGGCAAAGGAAAAAACTGCTTTTTCAACACCAAATGGTCTTTTTCAATGTACTGTATTACCATTTGGGTTACATGGGGCCCCTGCCACTTTTCAGAGGATGATGGATAAGATTCTAAGGCCTCATGTCCGTTACGCTGCAGCATACCTCGATGATGTTGTTATCCATAGTACAGACTGGGAATCTCATCTCCCTAAAGTTCAAGCTGTACTTAATTCTATTCGCTCTGCTGGCTTAACTGCCAATCCTGCCAAGTGCACTATTGGCCTTGAAGAGGCAAAGTACTTGGGCTATTCAATAGGGAGAGGGTTGGTGAAGCCGCAGTTGGCAAAAGTAGAATCTATACAAAATTGGCCTCGACCACTCACAAAAAAGCAAGTGAGGGCATTTTTAGGGTTAACTAGTTATTATAGAAGGTTCATTCGTGATTTTGCTACTATTGCAGCCCCTTTAACTGACCTTACAAAAGCAAGATCCCCAGTTTCTGTTAAGTGGTCTCCAGAAGCCGATCAAGCTTTTAATACTTTAAAAGGAGCTCTCTGTGCTCAGCCGGTCTTGGTAACTCCCGACTTTTCTAGAGAATTTATGGTACAAACTGATGCTTCTGATGTTGGTTTGGGGGCTGTCCTTTCCCAAGAGTACCAAGGCGAAGAACACCCTGTTTTTTATTTGAGCAGAAAACTAAACCCACAAGAAAAGAATTACTCCATAGTAGAGAAGGAGTGTCTCGCGATTAAGTGGGCTTTAGAGGCTCTTAGGTACTATCTTCTTGGGAGGAAATTTAGGTTAATTACCGACCATGCTCCTCTAACATGGATGTCTCAAAATAAAGAAACAAATGCAAGGGTGACCAGGTGGTTCCTCAGTTTACAACCCTTCAATTTTACTGTGGAACACAGAGCAGGTCTTAAACAAGGAAATGCTGACGGGCTCTCCAGGGTACACTCCTTGATATCCATGGTCGCTCACCCCTGTAGGAATGAGCTGGGGGGGAGGATATGTGACAGAAAGGCCGGTACAGTAGTGGATGGGCGGTATATACGCCCTACTTTAGCTAATTTTTTGTGCCCTTACGTGTAAAATTAAAGCCCCAGGGAAAGAGAAGCACAATAAACAACTACACTATAGGAATGTGATTTGTAAATTGTGTAATGGGTCCCTGGGGTGGAGTATCCAGAAGAGCAGGGTGGGCTGGTGCTCCAACAGCTTTAAGATCCAGACCAGGATTTACAGGTGACCAAGTACAGCTCACCTGGTCTAATCAGGAGGGTTTAAAAAGCCCAGCTTGGTTCAATTAACTCTCTCTCCTTATTCCCAGCCAAGAGAGCTGCTGCACAAAAAGCCTTGCTGGATTTATTTTGTTTGTTTTGGAGTGTTTTGTTGGGAGGTGGGGAAGCCACCCCAACCTAGAGAGGAAACAGAATCCTATGTTTAGTTAGTGCTCAGATGAGCAAGGGTTTATTTTTGTTTATATTGTATTTTTGTTTAAGCTGCTGGTTTGAAGAAAATAAATATTTCAATTTTATCTGGATCTGGAACTGGCGTTTGTATTACCCTAGAAGACAAGTGATTCTAAAAGATCTCTGACTGATTCCTTGTGCTTTAAAGGACGTTCAGTT
>VKOC01047983.1:0-21181 GCA_009364415.1 Spea multiplicata | reverse complement strand
AATTCTCATTGGTGTTATGTAAATGTAAATGGGAAAATGTCTAGAGCACTGCTAGATTCAGGGAGTATGGTCACTTTAGTAGCTGAGTCAATAATACCTGAGGTAGAAACAGATCATGTACATAAAATGGGAATTATCTGTGTACACGGTGACAAGCGAGAATATCCCACTGCTGAGGTACAAATTGAAACTCAGTATGGTAATATAAAATATAGAGTAGGTGTAATGCCTAGTTTGGCACATGATGTGGTGATTGGACGAGACTTCCCCAACTTTCTCCAGCTGTGGGGATCCACAGAAAACTCATTAGGAAACAGTCAAACTGGTGAAGCTTATGTGTTTCCTTTTTCTGATGTTGATTTGGAAGACGATCAGGATGATATGAGACGAAATAAATGTAAAGCTTTCCACCCTTTACCTGTGTTAGTAGGTGATAATACTGTTGGAAACAGAGAGGAAGCTGGTACTAGCAGAGAGAAGGAGGATGATTTCCCAGAGTTAGGGGTCAGTCCGGTTAATTTTAAATGTGCTCAATGGGAAGATCCTACATTAGTTGCTGCTAGAAATAATATTCAAGTCACAAATGGAGTTGTTAATCAGCCAGAAAACAGATTGCCCAATCCCTACTTTGAAGTAATCAATGATCTGATATATAGAATAGAAAGAAAGGGTGTAGATATCACTAAACAGTTATTGGTTCCCCAGGCTTTCCGAAAAATTGTACTTAGTCTTGGACATAGCCACATTTTGGGTGGACACCTGGGAGTAGAAAAAACACGAGAGAGAATTCTTAGACGATTTTACTGGCCTGGGGTATTTGCTGCAGTAACAAACTATTGCTCCTCTTGTCCTGAGTGCCAACTCAGAGCCCCTTTCAAGGCTTTTCGTAGCCCACTGATACCTCTACCTATAATTGACATACCCTTTGAAAGGATTGCTATGGACTTGGTGGGGCCATTGGTAAAATCAGCTAGGGGACACCAATATATTTTGGTTGTTATGGATTATGCAACTCGTTACCCGGAAGCAGTTCCCCTACGTAATATGTCTGCAAAGTATATAGCAAAAGAGCTCATGTTAATGTTTAGTAGAGTGGGTATTCCTAAAGAGATACTAACGGATCAAGGAACCCCATTCATGTCCAGAGTCATGAAAGAATTGTGCAAATTCCTTCAAGTGAAGCATATTAGGACCTCGGTTTACCATCCCCAGACTGACGGTTTAGTCGAGAGGTTTAATAAAACACTAAAAAGTATGCTACGGAAAGTGGTAGACACTGATGGCAAAAATTGGGACTTTTTGTTACCATACCTAATGTTCTCCATTAGGGAAGTTCCCCAATCCTCCACTGGCTTCTCACCCTTTGAGTTATTATATGGGAGACATCCTCGTGGATTGTTAGACATAGCTAAAGAGACATGGGAGCAGGAAACCACACCTTACCGAAGTGTGATTGAGCATATAGCACAGATGCAGGACCGAATGGCAGCCGTCATGCCTGTAGTCAGAGAACATATGCGGAAAGCCCAGGAAGCACAGAAAAATTGCTATAATCGTAATTCTAGGATCAGGGTATTCCAACCTGGGGATAGAGTACTAGTGCTGGTTCCTACAGTGGAGAATAAGTTTCTTGCAACTTGGCATGGCCCCTATGAGATCATTGAAAAGGTGGGAGAGGTTAACTATAAAGTAAGGCAGCCAGGTAGGAGAAAACCTGAGCAGCTCTATCATATCAATTTGTTAAAACCTTGGAAAGATAGGGAAGTCTTAATGACTTTGAAGCCCCCAGAGCCTCCCATTACTGATCCTGAGGTAAATATTCCAGAGACGCTCTCAAGGCATCAGAAACAAGAAGTCGGAGATTTTGTCAGGAGAAACAGGGACATTTTCTCTGCAGTTCCAGGAAGAACTAGTATCATCAAACATGATGTAATAACAGAACCCGGGAAAAAGGTAAATTTAAAACCATACAGAATTCCCGAAGCTCGGAGGAGAGCTATAACCTTGGAGGTGGAAAAAATGTTAAAGCTGGGGGTAATTGAAGAATCACATAGTGAATGGAACAGTCCTATTGTGCTGGTTCCAAAACCTGACGGCACTATAAGATTCTGTAATGACTATCGTAAGTTAAATTGCATTTCAAAATTTGACACATATCCGATGCCGCGCGTTGATGAATTGATAGAAAGGCTGGGGAAGGTTCGTTACCTGACGACCCTAGACTTAACAAAAGGATACTGGCAGGTCCCACTCACTGAACAGGCAAAGGAAAAAACTGCTTTTTCAACACCAAATGGTCTTTTTCAATATACTGTATTACCATTTGGGTTACATGGGGCCCCTGCCACTTTTCAGAGGATGATGGATAAGATTCTAAGGCCTCATGTCCGTTATGCTGCAGCATACCTCGATGATGTTGTTATCCATAGTACAGACTGGGAATCTCATCTCCCTAAAGTTCAAGCTGTACTTAATTCTATTCGCTCTGCTGGCTTAACTGCCAATCCTGCCAAGTGCACTATTGGCCTTGAAGAGGCAAAGTACTTGGGCTATTCAATAGGGAGAGGGTTGGTGAAGCCGCAGTTGGCAAAAGTAGAATCTATACAAAATTGGCCTCGACCACTCACAAAAAAGCAAGTGAGGGCATTTTTAGGGTTAACTAGTTATTATAGGAGGTTCATTCGTGATTTTGCTACTATTGCAGCCCCTTTAACTGACCTTACAAAAGCAAGATCCCCAGTTTCTGTTAAGTGGTCTCCAGAAGCCGATCAAGCTTTTAATACTTTAAAAGGAGCTCTCTGTGCTCAGCCGGTCTTGGTAACTCCCGACTTTTCTAGAGAATTTATGGTACAAACTGATGCTTCTGGTGTTGGTTTGGGGGCTGTCCTTTCCCAAGAGTACCAAGGTGAAGAACACCCTGTTTTTTATTTGAGCAGAAAACTAAACCCACAAGAAAAGAATTACTCCATAGTAGAGAAGGAGTGTCTCGCGATTAAGTGGGCTTTAGAGGCTCTTAGGTACTATCTTCTTGGGAGGAAATTTAGGTTAATTACCGACCATGCTCCTCTAACATGGATGTCTCAAAATAAAGAAACAAATGCAAGGGTGACCAGGTGGTTCCTCAGTTTACAACCCTTCAATTTTACTGTGGAACACAGAGCAGGTCTTAAACAAGGAAATGCTGATGGGCTCTCCAGGGTACACTCCTTGATATCCACGGTCGCTCACCCCTATAGGAATGAGCTGGGGGGGAGGATATGTGACAGAAAGGCCGGTACAGTAGTGGATGGGCGGTATATACGCCCTACTTTAGCTAATTTTTTGTGCCCTTACGTGTAAAATTAAAGCCCCAGGGAAAGAGAAGCACAATAAACAACTACACTATAGGAATGTGATTTGTAAATTGTGTAATGGGTCCCTGGGGTGGAGTATCCAGAAGAGCAGGGTGGGCTGGTGCTCCAACAGCTTTAAGATCCAGACCAGGATTTACAGGTGACCAAGTACAGCTCACCTGGTCTAATCAGGAGGGTTTAAAAAGCCCAGCTTGGTTCAATTAACTCTCTCTCCTTATTCCCAGCCAAGAGAGCTGCTGCACAAAAAGCCTTGCTGGATTTATTTTGTTTGTTTTGGAGTGTTTTGTTGGGAGGTGGGGAAGCCACCCCAACCTAGAGAGGAAACAGAATCCTATGTTTAGTTAGTGCTCAGATGAGCAAGGGTTTATTTTTGTTTATATTGTATTTTTGTTTAAGCTGCTGGTTTGAAGAAAATAAATATTTCAATTTTATCTGGATCTGGAACTGGCGTTTGTATTACCCTAGAAGACAAGTGATTCTAAAAGATCTCTGACTGATTCCTTGTGCTTTAAAGGACGTTCAGTTACAGTGTGTATGAGTGATAGGTGTTATGCTGTACCATTTCCAATGTCTTTTTCATAATCTAATTATGCTCTAAAAGTACATCATAACTCCCATCACTCTATACTGTTCCATACAGTGGCAGAGCTGGGAGGCAGAGGCCTTGCACCCCACCGCAGGACTCCTGAAAGGTAAGTGAACTTCAAAGAGGGAGAGGGTAGATAGTTAGGAGGGGGTAAATAGGGAGAAGGGAGTGAGACAGGGGAAAGGGGGTAGATAGGGAGAAGGGAGTGAAAAGGGGTAGATAGGGCAGAAGGGAGTAAGAAGGGGTAGATAGGGCAATCATACTCCTATCATGCCAAGTCTGCGAGTACATCCTGGAATCTGGGTATGCCTGGGCATGATAGGAATGTGATTGCAGTTAACAATCTTATATATGTATATGCTGTTAACAATCATATAGGTCTGCGGCGGTATATAACGGTAGAAGCTATGCAGTTTCAAAGTGTGTGTATGGGGGGGGGTGCCACATACAGGATCCGCCCCAGGTGCCAAATACTCTAGGTACGCCCCTGTATGTACCTCTAACTTGGTCTTGCAGGCAGTAGATGTTTTGAAGATCCAGTCCAAGTGTTTCCATTAGCACCTCCTCTACAACATACTTTGTTCCTTTCTCTTCCTTCTCTCTCTCTCTCTCAGGAACTTCAATCTTGATTGAATTTCTAAGTCTTCCATCCTTAACATACGCAAACTTGATGGTCCGGGCATTTTCCTTTTACCAGAGCAATAAATTACTCCAGCTTATGGTAGGCAGCCTGCTGCCTTAAATGATTGTTTTAAAACAATCAGGGCCCAAACAAACCGAACGGCAAAGGCTCTCCAGCTGCACGCAGACTAACAGAGACCCAAGCCAGTTACACAGCCAGACTGTAAGGTCATCAGTCACAGTCTTAAGGTAAAGGCCTCTAACATACAGGGCCTGGTAACAGATATAGGCCTGGTAATCAGGTAAGTCTAGGTGGAAAAAGACCACTGGAGGGCGCTCGTGTATGCCGGCAGATAAAGACAAAAAATATAAAAGAAATACTTATAGTGTAGTATTCTATACACAACAATATAAGCGTATGTCTATCTTATGCACTCACAATATATATGTGATAATCAAGCTTCATAGGTATCCAGTCATCCAGAAGGCAGCCAGGGAAAAGAAAAAATGTTGGTGCGCTAAGCTAGTCACAGGCTCAAATAATACAAATGTATAATATGAGGCCTACCAAACAGGTGTAAGCATGCTGCAAAAACAGTGTATTGGCTGTACAATGTATACAAAAAACAAAAACTGTCTGCGCTTCTTACCCTAATAAAGTTGGCAACAAATATATAAACACAATATAAATGAGAGGTTTTGGTTATATGAATTGGCCAAAGCATAATTAAGCTCACCCGCCACGTCAAGGCACCTCCCCCAACACATTAATAAGGTTTTGGTAGCAGTATAAACTGCTTTGTGTGCCCACTATGTAGGAGGTGAGAGTAGGTTCTCACCCTATTGAGAGTGTGCCTTGACGTGGCGGGTGAGCTTAATTATGCTTTGGCCAATTCATATAACCAAAACCTCTCATTTATATTGTGTTTATATATTTGTTGCCAACTTTATTAGGGTAAGAAGCGCAGACAGTTTTTGTTTTTTTGTATCCAGAAGGCAGCACAAGGTATATGTAAAAAAACAGAAATATACAGGAACACAATAGTGTAGTATTAAAGATCCTGGAGCACGCCAGAATAGATGTACACTTACACTTCGTGTGAGTATGAAATGCCCATATAGCTATAGATGTTTCTTTTTCTTGTGAGCTTCTGGATTCCTGGGGTATCCCACAGCTGATTAATGTGGATGTCCAAAAGGAGTGATCATGCCAATTCCAGATGGTGGTGTTAAAATTGAAGATATTTATTTGGGGCTATAAGCCCAGATACACTTAAAAAAACAATAAAAAGTAGAGTAAAAGTCTAAAAAGAGCTCTTGTGGTGTCCTCTTTTTTGTGGGCTGCAGCTGAGTATCCGGTTCATCAAAAAGAAGGAAAGTATTATTTTCTTCCTTCACTTCCCTTGAATATTCCCTTCGTCAACTGGTTTTCATTCCTTCTTTTTTGTGTAAGTCTAGCTGGAAGTCAGACCAGAGAATTCCCATGTAGAGTGAACCTTGGTGGTCAAAATAGGTGAAAGAACAAAAGTACGGTTTGACATAAAAGATCCTGCAGTCAGGATGTAATCCTGACAGCCCTTTGAAGGGCTTCAGCATAAATTTGACAGAGATATTTTCATATAACTGAATAAAAAGCTATCTAGATAAAAATTGTCAAGCAACTCCTACGAGTTTGAGCAAATTTATTGATACACAGCATAAAAGAAAATTAATTTCAAAGACCCTAGAATTACTGGAAAACAAGAAAGATAGAGACAAGAGAAGAACTTTTGCTAAATGGGAATCAGATTTAGGTGAAACTATTGAAACAGAAATATGGTATTCTGCTTGGCTGAGAACATTACATTTATTTATAAAGCGCCCGGCAGATTCCTACTGCTACATCGCTGGTACCTGGTACCAACAAAGATCCATACAATAACTGATTCAGCATTGGATACATGCTGGAGATGCAGTAGAGAAGGAGGATCCCTATTACATATATGGTGGTCCTGTGACAAACAATCTATTAAAACAAAAAATAGGTAGCACATTGTTTTTTGTTCCGTTTGCATTCTCCTATAACAAGCAAAAATAAATAGAACTTATTAATACAAATACTTCTGGCAATTAAATGTCATGTACCTACCTCTCATTGCCACCGCACCTCCATGGCACGCACTAGGATGGGATGGCATGGTCACACCGCAGGGAGCTGGAGACCGCGGTGATGAGAAGGCGCAGCTGTTAACAAACGAAATGGTGCTTCTGTGTGCCTTAAAGAAGCCGCCTCCCTTAACCCCTTCATTGCAGAGGCCAGTGTTTCTCCAGTAGAGGGGTGGAGCTACGGGGGAGGTGCCTGCCAGTCCTATAAAAGCCTCTAGAACCTATATTTGCTGTTTAACCAATTACCATTTGAACTGGTTCCTCTTCTCGGTTTCACCACATTGTGGTGCCTCCTTCATTGTCTCCAAGCTCTCTCCTGCATAACAGGTTCCTACTGCTGATACCTTCTCAGGTTGTTACACTAAATTATGCGTAGCCATAAATGGAAAGACAAGGAACCCCCAGACTGGCCATGTATAGTAAATCAAATTGATCATCAATATGTAATGGAAAAATATATTTTTTAAAGATCTAATAAATTAAGTACTGTATTTGCCCACTTAAAGTTTTTAAAGTGGGGGTGCGGCCTATAATCAGGGTTTGACGCTGGGACATGCAGTTCCAGGCCCTGAAGGGTGTTTTTTTCCTTTTTCATTTAGCCCTGCTGCGGGCAAGCAGCAGGGTTAGGATTCAGATCCCCCACCGCGCTGCAGGTGACCTGGATCCTCCTCTCCGGCAGCTGGTGGACATCTGCACAATGTGAGTAGACAACCCCGCTGCGGCCCATCCGACATGGCTTCTATAACGGAGCATAGGCGTGACATAACCTTTCGGTGATCCACCATAGAAGCCCCGGCCCTATCGCACAGACGTCCACCGGCTGGCCCCACTAGACACCAAGGACTCTGGGGTGCATTGGTAAGTCTGGAGGGGGAGTGGCATATCAAGGTGGCATTTGTGGGGGCAGCATGGCATTTACAGGGGGGCAGAGTGGCATTTACAGGGGGCAGGGGGGGGAATATCTATAAGTAAGGTGAATTATGAAATAAGGGGGACCTTAAAATGGCTATTGGTTTTCCAAATTTCTGTTTGTATGTAATATTCTGACTAACTGCATAATAGATACCAAAAATGTTTTCCTGTTTATTAGGTAAAATATTCCACTATTACCATTCCACTAATGTGTATTTTGTCTTTAGAAATACATTTTTCTTTAAAATAGCACCAAACCTGAAGGGAAAGGCCTATAATCTGGTGCAACCAATACAAGCCAATATGGTACATAAAATGATATATGGTCAGCCTGGAGTAACCTTTCAATGGAACAAAAAATAAATTGTTAATTTTAGAAAGACCCTTTGGCGTTGAATAACTTATCTTAGGACCTTTTTATCCCTCCATATGCTTTCCCCCTCATTTCTTACCCCCTTAGCTAAAAGAGCAATGTAATTTTTAAGTAATTATAAGACCGTATCTTCAAACTATCATAAAGGGATTTGATAGGACCGACATTTTATGTGACAAAAGAATGAATGAAATTTGAATGTATGAATATGATGAATATCAAAGTAAACTTTTGCTATTCATGACATCATTAGCTGTTACTCAAAAGGAAATGTATGGAAATGTTAATAGACTTTGGTGCAAATATGTATTGTGTAATATAATTTGTATATTTGATAATAAAATCCAAAAATAAATAAATAAATGATGGTTCAGAGACAACCAAAGGCCAGAACAAATAAACATAGCAAAACAAATAAACACATCCGAAACAAGTATAACAATTAGACACGCATTGGACATTAAGATGTATGTTCAAAAGGTGTTGGAGATGCGACACCTCCCCGGGCTCTCTCCTGCACTTGTGGTGGCAGTGTCCTCGCATAGCTCCCTTCTGGAAATCCGTTCATGCCCAGTTGCGATGCCTCACAGACAGCAAGGTTCCATTCACTCCGGAGTTCTGCCTTCTTCTTCATACCTCCCTCTCGGAACGATGGTTCCGCAAGTCTATTACGCGCCATCTTCTCACGGCGGCTAAGGCACTCATCCCATTGCACTGGGGTGACCCTGCTCCGCCTACCTTCAAGGAGTGGGTCCTCCGGGTTGAGCAAACGAGGGTCTTGGAGGAATTACGTTTACTTGCCACCGGTGCGGAGGCAAGATACCAGAAGACCTGGTTTTACTGGCTGGAGTTCGTCTCCGGCCCTACTATTCGCCCCCTGTTGGATTAGTAGCACCGAGACGCATTTTTCCTGGGTTGGGTCAGGGTGGTTGAGAGGCGTGTATTTTATCTCCCTTATTCCCCCCCCTTTTTTTTCTTTCTCTCCTGCGTTCCTAACTCCTCCGCCTGGCGCTTCCTCCCCTGTACCTCTCCTTCAGTTTAGGGGACACTTGTGCCCCACTGTGTCTGTCATGACACAGCGCCTTTCTGTCGTATTGCGAGCCATTCTCCTATGCTCTGCTGAATATGACTCCTTGCCTCGTGCGCGTGCGCTGCCGTTCTGCGCCTTGTCCCTCGTCTGCCATCTTGTCTTGTGTTCCTCCGGGTCTCTTACTTTGATACCCTCTTTTTGTCTCTCCCCTGTTTCCTTTTAATCTCCATACCCCCCCTCTCTTCTCTTACCCGTCCTTGTCATTTCCCTCACCTTGGGGGGTGTTTGCATGAGGGCTTACTCCATAGCCACGCTTGTACTCACACAGTGGGTTTTTACTGTATTATGGGGATCCAACAGCCATGTCTTATTGCACGTATCTCATTGCCCCTTGACATGAAGCTCTTCACTGTACCTATGTGAGCTGTTATTATGCAACATGTCTTTCATATGATGTGATGTGTTTCTTCAGGTCTCTCACAGTGATGCTCTCTTTCTGTTTTTGCCTCACATCCCCTTTTCCTTCTGTACACTCCCCCCTTTTTGTTACGTACTGAAAATTCAAAAATAAAGAATTTTGATTTACCCTAAGATGTATGTTCATTTAAAGTTCTGGTAGTGTGTCAGGAAACCAGAATCCACTTGAAGTCCCTCATTTATGGTGCTGAAATACCGTATTTGCTCGATTACAAGACAACAGGTTTTTTTTAGAGCAAATGCTCTGAAAAATACCCCTCGTCTTATATTCAAAGTCATCTTATAATCAAACCTCAAATAGAGGTCTGCCTATAAGGCTAAGATCCAGATCCCCTGCAGCGCTGCAGAAGACCTGGATCCTCTTCTCTGGCAGCCAGTGGAGGTCTGTGCGATGGGCACAGCCTCCGCTGCTACCCGACACTTCCGCCGGGCATGACATGACCTGTCCCTACTTGACACCAGAGAGTCTGGAGCATGGGGGCAAGGCTGGGGATATATCAGTAATTTGGGGGGCATATAGGGGGTATAAGGCATATCTGGGGGCAGAGTGGCATGTAGGGGGTATAATGCATATCTGGGGGGCAGAGTGGTATATCAGAGAGACAGAGTGCGTCAGGAACTGTGTCCATACAGACGACTGTAATGACCCAGAGCATCACATCATATGGCCATAGTATGCTTTGCCCACCACTACGCTAAAGTACTCCAAAATTCGGTGGGTCCTAATGCTAAACCCTGCCTACTGAATAGTCAAAGCTGAAACTGAACATTGAATCTATACACAGAACAGAGAAGGACATACCTTTAGACTGCGGACATAACAAATGGGTGGGGCACACCTTATAAAGTAAACAGGAGCTGAAGCAAAGAGCAGAACTGGAATCAAGGAATCAGACGCACAGGACAGAGCACAAGGAAATCCAGGAACGGATTGTAGCGAAAAAGAGAAAACCAGACATATGCAGCCTGAATGGAGCCTGACAGAGTGGCATATACGGGGTCAGAGTAGCAAGCTGTGAGGCAGATGTGCATAACTGGGGGGCATGTTAGCAAATTAAAGGAAATAAAAACAAACAAAAAAATTCCCTTTGAGTACTTTCATTTTCAGGTTTTGGATGGAGTGATTAATCTGGGTGAAATGATGTCCTACCGGTATGCAATATTTATCTTCCTCGTGATTTTTGGTAGAACTTCTGTGCAGGTTTGTGAATTAATGTTTGTGATGATAGGAGTGTGATTGCTGTTAGCAATTATATATATATATATATATATATATATACACACATATATATAATTAATATATATCGTTATTAATATATATCATTATTATATATAGTTTTTATAGCGCCATCAAATTCCGTAGCGCTGTACAATGGGTAGACAGGACAAAACAAGTAGTATGTAACATAATAATTTGACTTACAGAGACAACAGGTGAGGAGCGCCCTGCTCAAATGAGTTCTCAACAGGTGAGGAGCGCCCTGCTCAAATCTAGAGGGATTTAAGGGTGTAAAAGTGTATATATATATATATATATATATATATTATATATATATATATATAGTATATATAGTATTGCTAATAGCAATAGGCATGATAGGCCCAGGCATGATAGGATTGTGATTGCTGTTAACAATCATATATATATATAATATATATATATACATACATACTGTATTTGCCCGAATATAGGCCCCACTCCCCCCCCACTTTAAGTCTTTAAAGTGGGGGTGCGGCCTATATTTGGGGTCTAGCGCAGGGTGCATCCCTATAATAAGCCAGGTACTGAAGTGGACGGCCTATACCACATCAATGTTTGGCTTAGTATATCGTGATAGGGGTTATGCTGTACCACCGTCAATGTGTCCCTCAGTATATAGTGATAGGTGTTATGCTGTACCACCGTCAATGTTTGCCCAGTATAGAGTGATAGGTGTTATGCTGTACCATCGTCAGTGCGCACCTCAGTATATAGTGATAGGTGTTATGCTGTACCACCGTCAATGTTTGTGTCATTAAGCGGGTACTTACCCTAGCCAGCATTCCCACACTGAAACGCTGCCTCGTGCTGCCTCCTCTTATCCCCTGCTTGCCAATACAGAAGTGAGCAGGGTCTCTCCAGCGACACGCCCCGACAGGAGGCTAGAATGAGGGAGGGGGCGCTCACAAACTCGTCCCATGGAGACGCGTCCCACTGTCACTGCCGGCAGACACCAGCTGGACGTATGACATGCTCCAGCGGTGCCATGGCAATGCGTTTCATGCGCTGGCGTAATTTTGGTGCCAATTTGAATATACCGTATTTGCTCGATTATAAGACGACCCCCCAAATCTGAATATTAATTTAGGAAAAAAAAAAGAAAAAGCCTGAATATAAGACCCTATAGGAAAAAAGTTTAACCGGTAAATGTACACTATTTTTTTTTAATAAAAGCTATGATTGAGAAAAATATTTTGCTTTTATTTCCTTCTATTTTCCAACCTGCCCCCCCAGTTATGCACATCTGCCCCAGAAATGCCTTATGATATGCCTTTTAACCATCTAAATGCCACTGTGCCCCATGATATGCCTTTTAACCCTATATGCCACTGTGCCCCATGATATGCCTTTTGACCCCCTATGTGCCACTCTGCCTCCAGAAATGCCTTATACACCTATATGCCACTCTGGCATTAAGGGGGTTAAAAGGCATATTAAGGGGCAGAGTGGCATATAGGGAGGTTTAAGGCATTTCAGGAGGCAGAGTGGCGTATAGAGACTTAAAAAGGCATTTCTGGAGGCAAAGTGGCATTAAGGGGGTTAAAGGGCATTTCATAGAGCACTCTGCCTCCAGAAATGCCTTATGCCCCCCATTTAACACTCCCCCCCACTGGTGTGGGGAACTCTGATCTCTGACAGCCGGGGAAGGTCTGCGCGATGGACACAGACAACCCCCCGCTGCTAGCCACACCTTCTTCCGGCTGCAGTGTAAGTTGTCTACGCGAATCGCGTAGACATCTACATGCTGCCCCAGCTACACACCGAGGACTCAGAAGCACCGGTAAGTGGGGGGGACAGGAGGATCCAGGTCCCCTGCAGCTGCGGGGGATCTGGATCTTAGTCGTCTCATAGTCAGACCTATTTGAGGTCTGATTATAAGACGACCCCGATTATAAGACGAGGGGTATTTTTCAGAGCATTTTCTCTGAAAAAAACCTTGTCTTATAATCGAGCAAATACGGTATTTAAATGCATCACTCCCAGCAACCTTTGCTGAGGTATCAGTTGAAGTTTGTTTCTTATACGCGTTTCTCTATTTTTGACCCTTTGTGTACCAGACCTTGTTTCGTGACTCCGACTATCGATACTTGCAGCCTGCCTTGAACCCTTACTTTGTGTCCTGACTCTGCTCCTGATTATTCCTATTATATCTCGCCTGGATTTTTTTGTGTGAATTGATCCTGCTATTAGGAACCCTCTCGCTTACCAGCTCGCGTATTAACGTGACATGAGTTTGCCTCAGTATATAGTGATAGGTGTTATGCTGTACCACCGTCAGTGCGTGCCTCAGTATATTGTGATAGGTGTTATGCTGTACCACTGTCAATGTTTGCCTCAGTATATAATGATAAAGGTAATGCTGTACCACCGTCAGTGCATGCCTCAGTATATAATGATAACAGTTATCTTGTTTGGGGGTATGGGGTCCTCTGAGAGTACTTGCATATTTCCCCCAGAGTTGGGTTGTAGGTAACCCAACTAGTAACCCCAGAGGGATACTGCTTGTGTTTTCTTTGTACTGTAGAAGCATTTCCCATGGTGTCCTTAGGGCAGATTTAATTTTAAAATATATTGTTATATAGTTATAGATATAGTTTTTCCCTGGAGCCCTTCCTCCAAAATGACACATATGGCGCAGTCCAGGAAGCTCACACTATGTTTTGAGAAATTAATTTTAAGTTTTATTGATGGGTGGGATGAATTGTAAGTTCATGTAAGTTTGAAAGGTTTTCTTCTCCTTCTGTCCATATTATGAAAATGTCATTGATATAACAATAATATTTATATGGTTTGTGGGGGTGAGTGGCTAGGAATCTCTGTTCTAGGTCGGCCATGAAAAGATTGCCGTATTGTGGTGACATTTTAGTGCCCATGGCTGTCCTGGTCATTTGTAGGTAGTTGTTGTGTGACATTGTGGGAGGAGAGGAATTTGATGCAGGCCTCAATATCATCTTTATGGGGGATGTTACTATATAAAGACTCCACATCCATGGTTACAAGTATAGTATTAGCAGGTAAGTTTGTGAATTGGCTCATTGTGAAAATCTGCGGTGTCCTGTATAAAGCTCTCAATGTTTATAACTAGGGGCTTAAGAATGTTTTCTATGAGGCCAGATATTGGTCCAATAAGTGTATCCATACCTGTTGTAATGGGTCATCCTGGGTGGATTCCTAGCCACTCACCCCCACAAACCATATAAATATTATCTTTATATCGATGGCCTTTTTGATAAAATGAAATGAGAAAGAGAAGAAAACCTTTCAAACTTCCATGAATCTTTCAAATTATTCCATCCATCAATTAAACTCAAAATGAATTTCTTAAAACATAGTGTGAGTTTCCTGGACATTGGTGTCACCAATGGTTCACTTTACTCTTCTGTGTACAGAAAACCCACAGACAGGTACAGCTACATCAAATCAAATCAAGCTTTCATCCAATTACACAAAACAAGGGGTCATCTACAGCCAAGCTATCAGATACCACCGCATTTGTTCTGACACTGAGGACCAGGACTCCTAAGTGCACTGGCAGAGTAATTTCTGAGGAAGAGCTGCAGGGAAAAAAACATATCTAAAAAAATTAGATATTGTTATCTAACAATTTAATTGTTGTTCTTGTCTCTAACACCATCACTTGTTTTACGGGGTAACTTTTTAATTAATTTTTTCAATTAATTAGATGGGTTTATTTAAAATAATTTAATGAACAAACTGGATGTTAAACACAAACAGCAGAATATGCATATCTGAGCCCAGGCTTGCCACTCTGCCATCCAGATATGCCTTATACACTGTGCCCCCTGATATACCTTATGACTCCCTATATGCCACCCCTCACACTTACCCCCAGACTCCCTGATGTCTAGTGGGGGCAGCCGGTGAACGCCTGTGTGATGCACAGACGCCCACTGGCTGCTATAGAGAAGGATCCAGGTGCCTTGCAGCGCTGTGGCGGGTCCTCCTCTCTGGCAGCCGGGGCTTCTATGGTGGAGCACCGGAAAGGTCATGTGACGCCGGTTCTCCATCATAGAAGTCCCGGCGGAAGTGGAGGGAAGTAGTGAAGGATGTTTGTGTGCATCACACATCTGACGTCCACCGGCTGCCAGAAAGAAGGATCCAGATTTTAGTGTTTATTTTTGGTCGGATTATAAAACGAGGGATATTTTTCAGAGCATTTGCTGTGGAAAAACCCTCATCTTATATTCGATAAAATCGATTCAACTAATTGATAATGAAATTCTTGGCAACAATTTACATTATTCAGTGTACCGATTAGTATTGCTTCAGACCTGAAGTAGAGAGAATAACTCTGGAAAGCTTGTCTTTTAACTATTATCTTAGTCCAATAAAAAAGGTATTACTGCAATACTGTTTTTTTACATTGTATACTATATATCTTGCAAAGGTGGTTTTAAGTGGCTGAAGCCGTTGTTGGTTAAAGACTTGATCGGTGAAATAGAGGAAGAGGTTATGTATACAAATCAGCTTTCAATATTAGTAAAACGCTTAGGGTCGGTACTTTATGATGATGCAGAGAGTCAAAATGCCCAAAAGGCAAAAAGCTGCTTTGATCCTGACAGGTTTTGCGATCATACCTTACATAGCTGAATGTATGGGGCATTACACAAAAACGATGTATGCGTTCCTGCAGCCATGTATTGCAATCATTTAGTTATGTCTTATCTATCGATAGGTTATCAGGAATTGGCAAAGAACGTGATTGGTACCGTCCGCCGGGAGATGTATGTAACTTCACGGCGCAGTTCTTTTGACATCACTTCCGGAACTGTAATATCACATAGCCGGTGTGGGCTACCAGCGTTAAACTGACTGTGTTGACTTCGCCATGTCTTCTCTGCTGAAAGTAGATCAGGAGCTCAAAAAAAAGGTTAGAAGCAAGGCAAATTTGAACGTTGGCTCTATGAATTCTGCTAAAATTATCGGACCTGGCGAGAGAGCAACAATAGATGGTCATCAGGCAGTATATTTTTTAAGGGCCTGGGGGAATGCGTGGGGAGAGCGCGCATGTTAGAGAATCCGTCTAGCACGTTTGGTGCGGCGTTGTAGCCCCATGTGCCCGTGTAGATATGTAATCGTTGTGGAGTAAAGAATGGTGTGCCTTTACTAACACTCCATGTGTCTGCTACTGTTCTGGTAGTTGTCGGTCCTTCTTAAAGACTGTATAACTCTGCGAGTGGCAGTGTTTGCATACGGGTGGCTAAGTCTGGGTATAATGGGATTCGGAGGAGTGGTGTACACGTGTTGCATAAGATGGAGAGGCACGGTCTCCATGTGGCATGTTTTGCTGTTAATTTTATTCTGACTGGTTTTTAATGATTCGAGAACACATTTTACAGGTCTGTGTTGCAAGAAAGTACAAATCTAAAATACACTGCACGTTTGCAGATTTTCATGCATTGGCTAGCAGCATTCTGAAACATATCTTGTAACAGATAATTGACCTTGGTGTTTTACTTTTTAATATGTAAAGTTTTATCCAGGATTTTTGCTGACAGGCTATCAATTTCTTTACTCTGGAAGACTGAATTATTTGTGTTTGGTGGAGAGCCACCTAATATCCCTATGCATTATCAAGTGACATTTCCTTGTGTGAGGGTCTTGTGTGAGACCAACGATGCTCAGACCTTGTTACAGGAAAACCTAGCTAGGGTTTGAATTTAATAATGTATGGTTTTGTTCTCTGTAGTAAATAAATCCTGCTGTCTTGAAGCTTTGCACAAAACATTTTCTTATACCCCCTACATCCCTGTCTTAAAACCCATGTGTGAAAGGCTGCCTAAAAAGATAGAACAGCCTCCAGCAAACCTGTGTTATGTCATGTCCCATCTCTAAACAGAAGATTCCCTCAGCATCTTAAGATGTTATCTTGCTAACTTGGTATCACACCAAAGGTTGATCGGGAGGCCGGTAGATAGTCCAGTTAGTGTGTCTCTTCTATTCATCCTATATGAAGCTTCTTCTGTGGCCGCCAACCAGTAAAGACTGATGTTACTGTGCTGCCTCCAACTCCTCTTTGACTGCACTCTCATTTTGCCTCCCAGTTCCTAGCTTGTTTTTGGAGGTGACCATGCCCTCAGATACCTGATCCTCCATATCTCATTGTTGGGTGTAATGATTGCTAGAACACTTACCCTGCTTGTTGATTGATACCTTGTTTATTTTTCATTATCCATGTTGGTCAGGGCATTTAAGCTGGTTTATTTTTTCTGTTTCTTCTAAGGGTTGTCTGGTGTGTAGTTGTAAGAAGTCCTCTCACAAGCTCTGTCATTGCTGTCTTCCACAACATTTGTCTGATGATTCTGCTGACCCAGTTGGTCTTGGCTGCTGTCTTTAGCAAGGCACACTCTATCTTCCTTACCTCTTCAGCGCCAGCTATGTAGGAGATACGCCCTACAAAGTTTCCTTTTGTTACATTTTCCTCTCCTATAGAAAAGGGGAACCTTTGGAAACCTGACAAATCCCCTGTAGCTGAAACTCTGGACAATCCAAGATTGTCCAACAGCAGTACCTGCTGCCTCTTTGGAGTTGCAGCAAGTGCAAAATCTATCTTTGCAGAAGCTGATGTTTTTGACATTCTTCAGTCACCTTTCTGACACTTTAACTTTTTTTTTTAATAATCTCTGCTTGCCAGGTACATCCAGATTAACGATTAATGAATTATTATTATTGCGGTCCCATGTGATCATTGCTAACTTAGCGACAAGAGTTTTTAGCTTTCACACTATATCAAGCCTCTCCAACAACACACATTTAAATTTCCTTGTGAATAGGGGCTGCTTTTGTGAGTACACAATTCACTTAATCCTATTTAGATTACTTCATTGTTATAATATTGTTGCATACGACACCAAGTGTTTCCTATTTTTATTTTCGCAAACATTGCTTTAAGATGAACATTGATGTAGGGCTGCAACTAACGATTATTTTCATAATCGATTAGTTGGCCGATTATTTTTTCGATTAATCGGATAAAAAATGAATGTAATTTTTCATTTATTTAAAATAATTTAATAAACAAATGATGTTAAATACAAACAGCAGAATAAAAAAACTTTGATAAAATGCATTTCTTGTCTTTATTTCCACCAGCCCATTTATGCACATTTGAGCCCAGACATGCCACTCTGCCTCCAGACATACCCCCAGATATGTCACTCCGTCGTCCCCCGGTATGCTGTATACCCCCCGATATCCCATAGTGCACTCATAGATTTTCAGACTCGTTCACAGACACCATACTTTTATAAATAAATACAGGGTTAATCTTCACTGCCAAGGTACACTAGGGGGCGCTCATGTATTCCATCCGGTGAAGATCCAAAATGAAAATGAAAAAAAAACAAAGAAAAAGGAGGTATATAGTGTAGATGTATAATAAATATAATATGCCCTGCGTGTCACAGATTTGCACTCAGTGTTTTTCTGTTGTTCAAGGCGTAGCAGGGGTCACGTGGGTGTCCACAATGGGAAATATATAACAAAAAGGAAAAACACAAAAAGGATCCAATAGTGTATTAACGTTTCATAATGCAGACAACGCAAAGGGTGAAGGTGTACTTAAACTCAGGAAGGTGTAAATGAGCCTGTAGTTCCTGGTCACAAACTGGTCCTGTCTGTGTGGTCCTTCAGCTGAAGAGAGTGTTTTAAGGGTTGCAGCCGTGTTTTTCCATACATAAAAAGGAAAGTCCCAACTTATCATTATTTTTAAAACAGTCTACCCCTCTTACTGGTTTTCACACTATCTTTTATACCTATTATTCTTCACTGCCCTTTACCTCTAACTGCACCTTAAGTTAACCTTATTAAATAAATTAACCCTCAGTCCTTGGCATTAAATTAACTCTAAAGACTCCATCAACCATGACTGCCCCTAAGTTAACCCTAAACACCCTATTAACTACAACTGCCCCTAAATTAACCCTAAACACCCCATTAACTATAACTGCCCCTAAGTTAACCCCACCTCCTCTAACTTTCAGCAGCCCAAATTTAAAGTTTATACTCAGATGAGTGTCACAGCCATGTCGATGCTAAGGAAATGGGCAGAGCCAATCGGCTGTGTGGCCACGACCCTTTTTTCCTCTTTGCAGTCACTGCTGATTGGCCCCGCCTCTTTCTCCAGCAGTCATTGCAGGGAGGGACTGGAAGGAGGAAGTAGGCGGGGCAATCGGCAGTGACTGCAGGGAGGGACTGGAAGGAGGAAGTGGGCGGGACAATCGGCAGTGACTGCAGGGAGGGACTGTCAGTAGGGGCTGCTGCTGTGAGTCACAAACGGATTATAAAAGCATTTGCTCTGAAAAAACCCTCATTTTATAATCGATAAAAATCAATTCAACTAATCGATAATGAAATTCATTGCCAACGAATTTCATTATCGTTTATTATCGATTAGTTGTTGCAGCCCTACATTGTAAGGTTTACAGTGTTATCTATTGTATGATATACTTGATCTTTGGAGTGAAGGGTGTTTTTGGTTTTTCGTGAATTTAGGGGCAGTTATGGTTGTCTACGCACATCGTGCAGATGCTCACCGGCTGCCCCTACTAGACAAGAGGGAGTCTGGGGGGGGGCATATCAAGGGCACAGTGGTATATAGGGGGTTATAAGGTATATTTGGGGGGGTAGTGGCATATAGGGGCTATAGGGCATATGTGGGGGTACAAGGCATATGTGGGTAAGACAGTGTGGCATATCTGGGGGGCAGTGAGGCAAGCCTGGGCTAAAATGTGCATAATTGGGGGGGCAGGTTGGGAAATAAAAACAAGAAATGCTTTTTTCTCTTTTTTTTTTTTCTTCTCTATATATTTAATATCCTGTTTGCTTGTTAAATTACATTTTTTTTATCCGAATAATCGAAAAAATAGTCAGCCAACTAATCGATTATGAAAATAATTGTTAGTTGCAGCCCTAATCAGGTCATACAGCTATCATAAATTCCCCTCAACTGCTTGGAAGCCGTTTTTGAAGACACCCATGTAAACTATATATTGTTTTTTTCAAGGAGAGATAGAGCTTTCGTTTGATACCATAGTTAGATGATTAGCTGAGAATTTAGAATGAGAAATTTAGTAAAAATTAGCGACGATTAGAAAAATAAACTAATTTTTTTTTTTACATTTTCCCTCTGAATCCTCACAAAATTATGTAAAGCTTGATGAAAATCCATCCTTACCAAGTTTTATCAATCAGGCTTCCTGATTTCACGAAATACCAATTTATATAATTTTCCGCAGCACTTTTCCCAGCCACCAGCGAGCATCACCTATACAAGGCAGTACAATTTTGTATATAATTTCTATGCTATGCTTTAACGTTGAATTTTGGTGGGTTATTGAACGGGCAGGATCGTTACTATACCTCGCTAGATGTTAATGCTAGCGCAATGCGAAGTAAGGCTATTTTTTTTTAATTAATTTTTTTTGGATTTTATGATTAATACATTTTTATACACAGAGACAAAATGGTAGAGGTCCTCCTAGGGACCCCCTGAACATGCCACTGATGTCACAATGACATCACAGCTCACATTATAATTTTTTTTAGTAGGTCTGTGAGGTAGGGTAGGCATATGGAATTCAATCCATGCATTCTCAATACTAGGCAGGGTAGGTGTTTTCATCTTCAGAGATAGTTACATCACAAAGGTCTACAAGATATAATAACTGCCTCTCACCTTTTTCTGGCTCACTGCTTAATTATATACATGTGTGCTGCTGGTCGATTGGGAAAAATACCTGTAAATTTCCTTTAGGTAGCAATCAAAATATTTCCCTTGCATGTTTACTTTTAATCTGTATTTACATTAATGTTAGGTGTTTATCATCTTTATGTAAAGCTAGGAATTTTGGTGTAGTTCTGTCTTTTTGTCCTGCCTCATGGGGGGGTCACCTAATCTTTAGTGCTGACGGGTAAGAAAATGTTACATTTTGTTAGGTAATGTGTAGACTAAAATTACCAGCACATTTTTGTTTTACTCTCATTTTGGGAAATGGCAAGCAAGCCCACGGAAGAGGCCTTATTTTGCCCTCTTTCTTTTGGGGTCATGTTTAACGTTTTTTTTTTTTCCTTTTAGGTCGATTGTTTCAGAGAGAGAATAACAAGTGAGGTATGAACATTATCACGGATCAGTGTTTTTTTGTTTTGGCAAATCAGTGTTTGTACTTATCTTTGTTATTACAAAGTAATAAACATCCAAATCAGCAAAATAGTAATAATGAGGCATTTACTTTTACTTGTACTTTTGCTTGTAGCAGAGTATTCACTTTTCACAAGCATGTGATTTGAAAAACATGTAACGGCAATGTCGATTGGCCCACATTAGTGTGCCCAGGTTGTTCTTGAAAACAATCACGAACATAGCAAATCAACTTGCATAGCGATATATAAACGTATTATAAAA
>VKOC01047981.1:0-23269 GCA_009364415.1 Spea multiplicata | reverse complement strand
ATATACACTATATATATACACACGTTAGACGTGCATTTTTAACTACACAATATGTATTTATCTCTTTGAAGTAAAGACTGTGATTAAAATATGATTTCAAAATAACAGCTAAAGTGACAGTTATTTTTCATTCTTTAATATTAGCCCCTGCTGACAATATATATAAATATTAGACCCTGCTGCAGATATATAGAAATATTACACCCTGCTTCTTATATATATATTAATATTAACCCCTGCTGCGGATATATATATTAATATTAGCCCCTGCTGCGCATACGTACTTATATTATACCCTGCTGCCGATATACATAAAAATTATACCTTGCTGCCAACATATATTAATATTAGCCCCTACTGCCGATATATATTATTAGTCCCTGCAGCCAATATATATAAATATTAGCCCCTGCAGCCAATATTTATTGATAATAGGCCCTGCAGCCAATATATATTAATATTAGCCCCAGCTTCCGATATATATTAATATTAGACCCTGCTGCCAATATATTTGACACACTGACTACAGATCAGGGGAAGACTGTGAGAGTCAGTGCAGTGTTCCCTCCTTCTGACTGCACCGTGACATTGAGAGGTCCTCTCCCCTGTAATCAGCTCCAGAGTCCCTTTGTCCCCTCATTCACTAAACCATACCGCTCTTTTACTTACACCCTGTAGTTCAGGTATAGATCAAATAAACAACACATGGAAACAGCACACGCAACTGAATGAGATTAAAAAAAACTGTATTTACAGGTATACATAAATAATGTATGGAAACATAGCAGATACAGATCAACAGAATTTGACACACTATTTGACATCCAAACAACTATAAATCATTCTTTTTTTATCACATTATTAAAATCCCAGAAATCAAAAAAGGCCCAAATAAATTAAGGAGATTATACATAATGGAAACTTCAACAAAACTTTTAGCCATTTAGCCATTAATGCATCACAATCATCTTAGCGCTGCGTCACCAAACGAACACCTCATCACAGATGACACAGATGCATACGGCTGCATATAACTAAGCTGAGTACCACTTGGTCTGTGAAACCAAAGGGGAAGAGCGTCCTGTATACTGTAATCAAGAATTGAGTTTTACAAACTCTGAACCAACATCTAACTTTTAATAATATATTCAGATTGAAATAAGAGTAAATAACACAAAACCTTTACTTTTCCTCTCACTGATTTCTAGGCCTAGAAAGTTTTGTCCTCTGAAGTGACCACAAAATCTGGATAAATAAAAATTACAAAGTTCTATTTAACCCTCTACAGCAAGTAAAGTGCCAGGAAACAGATGACCAAACTCATATCAGGAAAGGCTCTGCCACACTGACACCCAAACACATACCCCAGGGCAGGCTCTGCTGCCACATGGACCCCCACATCAGGATGGGATAACCTACTAAGAGTATAAAAAATGCCTTCCACATTGCTTTGTTGTTTGTGTGTATTGACCCTTGTGTATTTGTGTCCCCCCCAGCCACCCCCCTTTGTGCATGTTTGCAATACACCCTTGTGTATTGATTTATTTGATGCCCCCAGCCAGCCCCCCTCCCTTGTGTATTGATGCACCAACCCCTTGTACTGGTTAATATAATGGCCCCCATACCCATGTGTATTAACCCCCCCGTTTGTGTATTGATATATGTGACATCCTTCTAACCACCCTGATGTGTAATTATGTCCCCAGCCACCATCTTTGTGTATTATTTAATTTTCCCAATGCAGCCCCCACCTTGTTAATGTCCCTCCTTCTGTCACCTCCACTATTTATTTAAAATAAAATACTTTTTTGCTGGCCTTCATTCTTGCACTGTAACACAGCAGCCTGCTCTTCTCCCTCATGCTCTTCTCCCTGTCAGGCAGTGACAAGCAACTGTTCCGTAAGAGCCCGCCCCCTTCAAAGGGCGGGACGAAGAGCCTCAGTCAGTGATTGGCATGCCAGCAATCCATTAAGCAGCCAGCGGAGGCAGTTTTACAGCCACTTTGAAACTGTCAGCTGCATCGGCTGCAATTGGAGCTTAGTGTTCAATGGTATAGCGTTTCACTTGGGGGGGCACACTGGGGGGCACAGCATAATGTAGGGGGGGCCATGGCCCCCTCTGGCCCCCCCCTGGCGACGCCCCTGCTTTTCCCTGGCTCCTCAAAGGTATTTTGGAATCTAGTTTTATATAGCTTTGGCCATAATTAAATTGTTGGTTTAATCACTAGGTTACTTAATTTTCATTGACATAACGATCTTTGATTTGTTCTTTCTGTTTGACGCATGAACATCCTGTAGGTTTAGATAGTACAAAGTATGTCATTTGAGACATCAAATTTCTGAAACTCCATTCCAAATCAGCTTACAGCAGACAAGTTAATCCATACAGAAAATATTTAAATTACTTGTTTACCTGCATGAAACAGAGAATCAAATGTTATGGAAGAAATGTGGGATTGCTGTTGGGTTCAAGCATAGAAACATAAAAAGCTGGTCCAATTACATTTTTCTTCATATTTCAACAATGAAAGTCAAAGGATGAGACAAAGGTATATCTTGTTAATAATTTTCTGTGAATATCTGGAAATCACATAATCTCTTGAATACATTTCCCAACTCCCAAATGTAACAATAATTAATAAACACCTTACTACCTGTATCAGTGTTTCTTGGTCAAACACTTGGCCAAAGATTGCAAGTGATTTGCACGTTTTTTACCCCTGTTGAATGTACTTCATCAGTTGTCATTACCATTCCTCATTACTCGTTCAAAGTCACATAATCTATTTGTTTCCTTTATTGTTTAATATTTACTAAAATATTATTTTATTGTGAAAAAAAATAAGCCTGCTTGCACAGATGATTTCCAAAGTAAACAATGGCAAGAAAAAGTAAGTGAACCCTTTGGAATTACCAGCATTTATGTATAAATGTATCTTAAAATATGATCTTCATCTATGTTACGATAATGAACAAACACAGTCTGGTTTAACTAATAACATGCACAGTATTTTGTTGTAATTGTCCATATTGAATACATCATTCAAACTTTCACAGTGTGAATTGGAAAAAGTATGTGAACCCCTAGGTTAATCATTTCAACAAAAGCTAATTAGAGTCAGGAGTGAGCAAACCTGGAGTCCAATCAATAAAAAAAGAGTTGTGTGTTTTAAAGTTACTTCGACATCAAAATAAAAAAACACAAACACTTTGGGTTTGCTATTTTTCAAGAAGCATCTGCTTTTGCCTTACAAAATAAAATGTCAGAAGACCTACAATTAAGAATTGTTGATTTGTGTAAAGTTAGAAATAGCTATAAGCTAATTTCAAGGAGTTTGCATATTCTTTAGTCCACAGAATTTCTTTTTAAAAAAGGTCGACAATTTAGGACAGTGACTGCTCTTCCTAGAAGTGGGTTCCCAGCTAAGATGAATGGAGAATGATCATTTAGGTGAAAACAGCACCTTAGAGTAACAGCTGAAGGTATCACTTGAACTGGTTAAAACATCTCTGCTCATGAGTATACCATAAACTAAACATTTAACAGGCATGGCGTCCATGACAGGAGACCACGGAAGAAACTGCTGCTCCCCAAAAAACATTGCTGCATGCCTGAAGTTTGCCTTGACACTCCACAATCTTACTGGGAAATGTTCTGTGGACTGATGAGACTAAGGTTGATTTGTTTTTGGAAGAAAAGCAGCACTACTAACATAAAAATATCACCCCAACAGTGAGGAGTGAGCATCGTGATTTGGGGATGCTTTGCTGCCTCAGGGCCTGGGCAGCATGCCATCATCAAGGTGACAATAAATTCTTAAGTTTATCAAGGTATAGTACAGGATAATGTCCAGGTGGCTGCCTGCCAGCTGGAGCTCAGTAGACGTTGTGTAATGCATAATGGCTTTAAACAGAAAATCTGCCTTTTGAAGTGGCTCATTTAGAGCATAGACCTTAACACACTAGATTTGCTGTGGAATGACCTCAAGAGAGCTGTTCACATCAGACATTCCACCAACACTGTGAATGTTTAATGGGTGTGTATTTTTAAAGCCATCTTAGTACTTGTTTCACTGTAATTTACATGTTAATTAATTTCACCACTGACACTTTCAAGATATATGGTCTGGTGCTTACTGCCCAGGCTAACTCTTTTTTCATCACGCTCTGGCAGGTCCTGCCACCCTGACATTAACAAAGGTTAAAAGGTATGTATATTTGAATGCAGCCATGCTACACATTGGGCGATTTCATTTTAGTTCTCCTTATGCATGCAGACTTAATTTGAATTATTTTATTATGTCAAATTTGCTCAGAATAAGTGTAGCATATGTCTGTCCTGTATCTGATATACTGGCTAAGCTGAGATCAGCTTAGTGTAGAGGTTACATTGATATAACCTGGAGAAAAAAAAATCTTTTTATGTTTTATCTGTATATTGTACTCCACAGCATACTTTGACTTTTTTTTATAAATTAACAATTAATTACCTTTCACAAATAACTTTAAATGTCTATGATGAGCAGTATTTAGCTTTTACTGATGTACAGCATGAGTTGTGCATTTGGGATTACTCATAGTCAATAAGGCGCTAAAACAATACATAACGTTCGCTTGAATATCAACAACCTTTATAATGTTGCTTTTGAATTAAAGCCAAATGTGCCCTGTGGCTTTGCAAAGAAATGTTACACATTTTTCATTGAATTAATCTGCAAAACTCTTTACCTATGAAAAAAACACTGCCATTCGGGAAAGTAACAATTTCCATTCATTCACACCACATTGTATAAAAGCTTACAAAATGTAATAAGCAACCCTGTCTATAATGGCAATTATCTTTTGAAAAGGTACATTTAAAGCTGATCCAAATGTGACTACTTGTTTGTCTGTTATTAAAAAATAATAATTATCGTGCAGCTCATTTACTACAACTGATTAAATGAATCCATGCCCTAAATGTGGGTGCTTTGTGCAATGTAGTCAGTAAGTCATGTATTATATCTGCAACCCAGCCGGTATGTATGTCAGAGACACAGAGTTGCCTCACACAACACTCTCAGCCACACTTTACTACACACCCCACTCCCAGCCTCTCCCAGCCCAACACATTTATTTTAATGACACACTTACTACACACCACTCTCAGCTACACAAATTACTCTCAACTATATGGATCAGGTTCTATCACACACCATCTCAACAACACCGATCACATTCTGCCTTCCCTCTCTCTCTTTTTTTTTGTGCAGGGCTTCCACTGGTCCCTGGAAAGTATCCCAACTTGTGGACATTGAAAATGACAGCAGGTATTTTTTTTAAATAGAAAAATGAAGTTAACCTTTATTAATAAATATCCGTCTTTTACAAGGTTACAGATTCCCAACACTTTTCATTGTTTTTTTCCTTTACAGAGGGACTGAAGTCTGTTTGGCATGTATGGTGCCTGCTGTGTTTCTTCAATGATCTCACGGCTAATGCCCAGCCTCATACTGCTGATACATATTAGCACATCGACAAGGCCATGTGCACACAGCTGGTATTTCTGTGTGACTGGCTTCATTTATGAAGCTAGGACAGCAGGGGCTCTTTGGAGACATTTTATCATTTTTAATATTTTTTTCTTATCCGACCATTCCCACCCATAGGGGATACAAAGGAATTACCATTGTAAGCCAGGGAAATTTTCTCCACCAATTTAAATTAGATTTAATTGTGCCAGGCCATGTAAATCATTAAAGGGACACTCTAGCCATCATGTGAACTTTAATGCACAAATTTCAAGTGCTTTCTTGCCACTGACTGACTCTTGAAGGAGCCAATCAGTGGTGTGGACCTTCGTAATCCAGAAGAGTAGGATAGCTGAACCTGAGGATCTGTAGTTCCTATATGTTTTTGTTGGTTTAAAGAATGCACGTTAAAGTACCTACTTTAATATCTAGTGTTTGTTTGTGAGGCTTTCTGGGACACACAAGAGATTTAACTCCCTTCTTTGATAACCCTACTTATTGGACACCGGTGTCTTTTGATCATTAAATATAAATGTACTAGAGGATAACTGAGTAGTCACATATTAATCCATACATCAACCATATGTAGAACATCTGATCTGTAAAATTATTGCAAATAACATGGTGGTAATGACATAAATGTATGTCCATTTTATGCAAGGTGACCTGGAATATAAAGCATAATGGATTTCTTTATGATTTACATCTAATATTCAGTTTTGGAATACAGTCCATTAAGCATATTTATTTAATTGCAAAGTTCATTACTAATTGCAAAAGGTCTTCCTTTTTTGTTATGTTTTTAAATATTCCTGAAATATGTTGTATGTTCAAGCAACTAATGCTAATTTCAGTATACTGCCATTTCACATTACCACATTAGATGGAAATAGTGAATGGGGAGATATACATTTATCCCATAGGACAAACTAATTAGTAGTGGAAAAATAGATGTTTAAAAAATTTCAAAAGGTTCCACAATATAAATATTATATTTTAAGCTGGTCCACAAAAAACCCAAAAGAATTTCTTTCAATTATTTGAAAGCTCGACTATTTCTTGTTAGCAAGACACACAATTTATACTTTCGGTTTCAGCAGAATAAGTTTGGAGCATATAATGTATATAACAGCAACACAGTCTTGTGGATATGTCACATATACTGACAACTGTGTAGTGACAGGACACTAATTGAAAGAAACTACATGTCCTTGCTCAATGGGGCCTGATGGCATCATTGACTCTAAGATCTGGAACACACAAAGATGGGAAAGTAGCCAATGTTTAAGAAATCAAATCATTCCAGCACTGGTATTCTATGAAACTTTTGTTTTGCTAAGAACAAGATATATTCTTTTTATGCTTACATTTGCACAAGGAGAGAGGACTGCACCCCACCAACTGTTCAGCAAGATAAGGAGACATTTTTGACATATTCAAACTTTTATCTGCTGACTTCGTCAAGTGGACGTTACCATGTTCAAAATATAGGAAGCCCCTATAGTAAATAGATACAAAGAAGGGCTGTTCAGCAGGAGTCTGCACCTGAGGTTATAGGGTTTATAGCTGCAGCACTGCAGGACAAACAACTACTAGGGATACAATTATGCCTTGTCCAGATGGAGGTTAAGGAGGGACAAATTGTCTTATTCATGTGATTAAGGTGTACTGATCTTAGTTTGATTTTAGTGGTATCTTAATAAATGTTACATTTTATCAGATAGGGTTCTTTCTTTTCAAAGAGTTTATCAGCTAGTAGGGTTTTAGCACCAAGTTATCCTACCTCTTCCCTGTTATTCAGTAGAGCCATTATTTGTGTTTGGCATTGGTACCCTCAGTCTTGTGGACAATGACTCCCTAGCAGCCGTCCAATAAGTGCGGCACATGCGTCTTTTTTTAAAGGTAACTGCTTGCTGGCCTATTTCATTCACTTTTGTAAAGCCCAAACTGTCATTACTAAGTTCTGTCATTTTGGTAACAGCATGTTTTTGCCAGTAATCTGATTAAGTTCTCGGTGGTTCCCTGCTTTGCTTTAATTTGTGTAATGAGACCCTTGGCACTGTCTGAGATACAGGCTTTTATTATTATTGCTATTATTATTATTTGTTTATTTAACTGCCATCTATGTCAAAAGAACAGGTTATATTACTAAACTAGTAAAGTATTTCATATAATTAGCTGGCATAGTTAATTGCTAAATATCTTAATTTGGGCAATATATTTTGCATATCTGGTGCATTGTCCCTTGCAATGCTTGCCAGTTGATTTAACATGTACCAAGGATGTTAATAGTAATCAATTACATGGGCTTTGTAAACAACTATTAAAAAAGAAGTTATTTCTTAATTCATCTACCTTGATTATTGATTTATTTTGTCCTTTTCTTCCTTCCACCTCCTTTATCAGGTCTATCTATTTCCTTACCTCTTCATGTGAAGGATCTTATCTGTTGTTGATATCACAAAAAAGACTTCATCTCTACAAGTAGAATTTGACTTCCATTTTCAACATTTACAGTTTTATGAAAAAGGTATGGCTAGACCTATGATTTTGGCAAGCGTTGTCAGGGTTTTTATAGAGAGTAACATTTAGTTTAGATATCAATAGTACTTTACATGTCTTTTAATTAATATATATACTGTATTAGTATAATAAAAAATATTTGTTTTACAAACCCATATATTGAATCCTATATTACATATATTTTCATATTTACATTTTTCAATATGTTAATAATGTATTTAAGAATATATTCAAATTATGAATATTATAAAAATATATTAGTTGTTTGGCTTTTCTCATCACTTATACTAGGTAACTTTGCTTAAAATATTATATCAGACATTCCTAATTCTGGAAAGTCAGTGGTCATTTATCCAAATAATAATTGTAATGTCAAATATCTTACAGCATACTAAAGTGGTCATGAGTGGCTGCTTTATTAATATTTTGGCAACGGAAATTTCGGTTAGATTTTACCGTATACATTATTTGGGCATAGTTTCATTAGTTTAAGCCCCCAAATTGTACAATTTAAGCCAAATGAGATAATAAAGTTATAAAGGAAGAGAACTAGAGGAATGGGGTCAGTCAATCACATAACCATTAACAAATTGGGATGTTGAATTAAGATGAAATAAGAAAAACTGATTGGTTACTAGCTTAGTGTTTTGTTGAGTAGAGTTGTTGTAAGTTCTCTGCTAAGAGTTTCAAGTTTGTTTTAATAGCTATGAAAGCGAGAGGTGTATCTGCAGGCCATGGTGACACAGAAATAGCTCCTACTGGAATTAACATATCAGTGAATGATCAGATTTTGAGAAAGATCTATAAAATTTGTGACACTAAATCTACTCAAATAACCCTACAAATTGAAAGCCCCACCAGGGTATACGAACACCCACATGATGTGAAGGTGATTAAGGACATAACGGTTATGATAACTCTATAAGCCAAAGATTTATTATTTAGCCAAAATTACCATTGAGGAACATCTAGATAAAGTGGAAAGTGTTGTGGAGATTTTGAACCATGGTAAAGTCCTTTATGCCCCTTGGACACTTCAGGACATATACAGCAGCTTTTTCCAAACTTTAACATCATTGGGTGATGATTTTATTGACTTTACTACGAAACTGCTCAAGATAGTACTGACTAGGAATGATTTCCCGCATGAGAATATCTTCTTTAACCCCTTGATGACAATTGCCGGTCCGGGCACGTCACTCAAAATCGTGACGATTATGACAATTGACGTGCCAGGACCGGCACGTCTTTAAACGGGTGAAAAAATCGATCCGTGATCGATTTTTTCACTCAAACGGTGTTGCTCTAATGCCTCGACATCGAGGCATTGAGCAACACCAAAAAAAACATTCACGGCCCCCCCCGATCGCTCCTAGGAGCAAAAAAAAAAAATGTTTGAAAGACTGCACGTCTTTCAAACATGGCGGCGCCCGCCGCCGAAAAACGGGTTTAGGAAGCGATCGCGAGTCGCTTCCTTTGCTTAGCTGGTGTTGCTAAGATGCCTCAGTATCGAGGCATCTTTGCAACACCTGTTTAGCAAAGGAAGCGACTCGCGATCGCTTCCTAAATGCTCAACTTACCTTCCCGGTGCCGGTGTCTTCGAAACACACGCGGTGTTTCAAGATGGCGGCGCCCATCAAGCCGGGGGGCGGAGCCTGCTGACATCATCGGGGGGGGGGTGTTGCTGGATGTCATGGACATCCAGTGAATAGCACCCCTAGTGGTCAGATCACTCATAAGAGTGATCATTATTTGCTAAATCAAAGGCAATGTTTTCTAAACATTGCCTTTGATCAGTATTGGATCTGCCTCCCTCCTTCACTTGCTTCTAGTGAGGGAGAGAGACAGATCAGTGTGTATACTCAATAAAATATATATATATATTGATCCAAAGGCTCTTATAAGAGCCACCCATTTAATATTAACCCCTTCATTGCCATTGATCACTGCATAAACAGTGATCTTGCATAGTGGCAATTGTTTTTTGGGGTTTTTTTTTTTACTTTTTTTTTACTTTTTTACATTTTTTTAGGTTTTTTTTTATTTTTATTAGAACCATTAACCCTTTCCTTCCCCACTATTTTTGCTGCAATTGTTACCATGCAGCGGTATACGGCTGAGGAGGCATGTTCCAAATGTGGCCCTTTTGCCCCCAAACAATCTGACAAACCCATGCATGTGGGGTATCAATGTACTCAGGAGATGTTGCTGGACACATATCGGGGTGTTGTGTGACAGCAACATATACCAGGAGCTGTAATTTCACACCTGAAGTACAAAGTATGTGAAAAAAACACCAAAAACAATTACTATCACAAACTTTGACAAGGGTTGGTGGTAGGATTAGTGCATGGAAAGGGTTAAACTATCAGCATCTAAAATACCCTGGGGTGTCTAGTTTTCAAAAATATATGGTTTGGTGGGGTAAATTTAATTTGCTGGCTTCAAAGATGCCCCAAATACCACATAGAGACAGAATTACCAGATTCAGAGAAAAATGGTTTTGAATTAGCAAAACGCTACTTGTACTTATTGCCCCATAACGTGTAGAAGAAAGCAAAAAAACATAAAAACATTGGGTATTTCTAAACTCGGGACAAATAGTAGAATCTATTTAGCAGGTTTTTTCAGTAGTTTTTTATGATGAATAAAAGATTTTTCAAATAAAAGTGAGAAAATGTGTTTTTTTTTCAATTTTTCGTCATATTTTAATATTTTTATTATAGGAAATTACATCATATGAAAAAAATTTGGTGTCTGAAGAAAGCCCTTCTTGTCCTGAAAAAAACAATATATAACTTGTGTGGGTTTAGTAAATGGGTTAAGAGAAAATTACAGCTAAACACAAACACCGCAGAAACGATAAAACAGCCATTGTCACGAAGGGTACAAAAAGGAAAATCAGCCTTTGTCACGAAGGGGTTAAACAACTTCAAGGAACCGTAATGGGGATAAACATGGCCCCATCATATGCTAACTTATTTATATATTTAGAGGACGTCATCCAAAAGGGCTGTCATATTGCTCTAAGTTCAAGTTACAGCAAAATGATTCCCCCGATTGGAGGACCATGGAGCAGACATCACTGGAGGCAACACCATTTTGGCGGTAGTTCCCATTGGGATGCAGACAAAGGTAGAATATTGAAGATAGCAAGTGGTTGGCAGAAGCGGAATATTTAGAGAATGTGAATGAGAGTGTGAGACAATGAGTGAGAGTGTACGTAAGTGAATGTGGGCCCAAGTATTTCAGATGAAAATTCAAAGCTTTTTGCTTCGTTTTCTTATGATTTGTAGGGGGTCAAGCCTTGTTTTTTTTTTGTGGCTTTGTACAAAACTACACATTTACCAAAATTTGGTAGATTTGCAATTCATCTGAATCTGAATGCACACATCTAAAAGAAATTATGATGCCTAATGACCTTCATGAGAAATTTGAATAGCATTGTGATACATGTGGACTGTACTGTGTATATTATTTCAATGCTTAATATTGTGTGTGTTAAGTTACCTGTAGTTTAGCTGGTTTTACTATTTATTCCAGCTCCCTCCTCATCTATCTTTGCCATATACACCCCTGCAGATTCAACTTTGTTGTTTTTAAAAAAATTTAACACAGATCTGTCTACTCAGTTGGAGAAGACTGCACACACCAAAGGCTAGCCCTTTATATTGTCAGCATTTACCTAAGGTCTATGTAGATGGGTATGCTTTTCATGTTGAGAGGGACTCTGATAGAAAACTAATGGCAGGAGTTGATAATATTTGGAAGGATGATATGCCCATATCACCCGAAATCTATAGGGTTGGGACTAAATCTAGCAAAATACCTGAGTTGGTAGCTGTGTATAAAGCTGTTCAAACCCATATTGCTTATCGATGGAAGGAATTGGTAATTGTTACTGATTCAAAGTATGGAATATGTGGAATATGTACCCGGGTAGAAAAAGAATCAGATGATGACTGGGAGAGAAAAAAACTAATGACATTACAATATATTGAAAGAAAACAATAGGTAATTCTAAAGTACTAAAATTAAGGGTACAAGGAAGGTAATGACCTAGCAGACAACAAATAAAGAGGTTGCTCCATGGAGTAAAGATAGTCCAAACACTAATCTGATCAGTAGTCAAAAGGACTAAGACTGTTAGACTCTTCTGCCAGTATTTACAAGAATTCTCCAAATCCAAACTTACTCTACAAGATAGATTATCGATTAACAAGTCGAACAATGGTATTCAATGGGTAGTCCCCACAGGCTATAAAGGGTTGATGTTGCAGCATGCCCATGATGCTTCAACTTCAGGTCATTGAGGTCAAAATATTACTTACAGAATTCTTACCAAAAATAATGGCCCCATATGTTACAGGATATAAAGAATTACTGTAGGGGTTGTTTGGTATGTCCACATTTTTTAACCTCATTCCCCGACTTATCGGGCTCCACTTCAGAAATAGTGAATGACTATCCCTTGGCTGGATATTCAAATTGATCTCATTATTCATGTGATGCGATTGTCAAAAGGAAATCAATACCTGTTAAAGGTGATATGCATGTTCGCCATGTGGATCAAGGGTCAACCAGTGTCCAGTAGATACAGCTGCTGCTGCTTTGCTAATGAATCATTTATTTTCTAGATTTGGACTACCCCAAAGAATTCAATCTGATTAACCTAGTTGAAACAATGTGGAAAATATTTGGCCTGAAAAAGGAAATTGTACATATCTTATCACCCAGCTTCAAGCAGAGGTGTTAAACATTATAATCAATTGATCATCAATATTTCAAGGAGTTTGTGAAGGAAGTAAAAACTGGGATGTGAAAAATATCTATCAGAGCTGCACCCAGTACTGCTACCAAAACTTCTGATAAGAATTTAATTAATGCTACTGCTAATCATCAATATGTAGAAAATTTAAGGAACAATCTACAGCATGCCTTTGCATTTAATCTATATTATATATTAAATCACGTTAAAGAGAAGAAATTCATACTTGGGAGGGAACCATATACCATCATAGGTAAAATCATTACCTCGGTTTACAAGATTCAGAGTCCCAAGGATGGAAAAAAGATCAACAAGAGTGTCCGCATTACACCAGCTAAAGTAACAACATCCATAAACATGATTAAAAAAGGAAACAAAGTGATTTGTAATATTCTATAATTATTAAATTATTTCTGTAAATATTATCTGTAATACAGTTTTTGTTGTTTTTGTTCTCTAACAAAATTCTAAACGTATTTTTTGTTACTATTATGTTTCTTAACATGATCTATTTATCTCTTAGGCATAGGTAACTATTCCTGATTGATTGCTCAATATCTTTTCTCTTTGCAGGTCTAAATGCAAGCAAACATCTGTGGCTAAAGTACTAATCAGATATTTTCTTTCCTTAAATTATTAGTTTAGTCTCATATAATTATATATTGTGGGACTAACTGATACCATAGGAATATCCATTGCAAACATCAAGACAATTCATTTGTGCTATTTACCAAGAATTAAAAACACTAAAGGATGTAATGGATGCCACAGGAAAACTTATTTGGGATGGACTGAACATTTTTTAATGTTTATGTTAATTTTTATGCTTATCATAGTGTGGTTAATGGTAACATTGTGTATAATAATGGTATGTTTGACTTTACATAGAAATCATTTTCCTCAGTTTAAATGTACTGGATGAGAAAAACTGAAAATGTAAAACATGGTGTGGTATAAAAAAGCCTTGATCGAGATTATTTTCATCTATCCTACCAGACAAAACAAATCCGGGGGGGGGGGGGGATTTGTCATGGTTTTTATATAAAGCAACACATTTAGTTTAGGTCTCAATAGTTCATTCATGTCTTTTTAATAATATAACATTTATACTTATATTTTTTACTAACATATCCTATATTACATACATTTTCATATTTCATTTTTTTTCAATATGTTGATTATACATGTATTCAAATGATGAACATTCTACAAATATTTTGTCGAAACGAATGGGCAAGATACTAAATTCAGTATCGTTGTTGGCTCGTTTGCACATGTCTACTGTATATACACATATGCAATCTGGAAAACAATAATTGATTATAGAAAAATTATATTTATTAAATCAAAAAATAGTTCAAAAGAGTCTGTAATGTATTAACTGCTTTAAAGTATTCATTGACACCACAGTATACAGAGTGCCATGAAAAAGGATTTGCCCTTTTCCAAATTCTTGTATTTTTGCTTATATGTCTCAGTTAAATGTTTTAGATCATCTAACTAATTTTAACATAAGACAAATACAACATAAGTAAACACAAAATGCAGCTTTTAAATGATCATTTTCAGTTTTTAAAATGAAAGCGTTATTCAAAATCTATGTCACCCAAATGTAAAAGTAATTGTCCCCCCTAAACCTTATAACTGGCTGGGCCACCTTTGGCGGCAACAACTACAATCAAACATTTGCAATTACTGGCCATGAATCTTTTACATCGCTGTGGGGGATACTGGTCAACTCTTTTTGGCAGAATTGTTTTAGTTCAGTCACATTGGAAGGTTTTCAAGCATTTTAAGGTGACACCACATAATCTCAATTGGATTCATGTCAGGACTTTGAATAGGCCACTGCAAAACCTTCATTTGGTTTCTTTTGTGCCATTCAGAGGTGGACTTTCTCGTGTGCTTTGGATCACTGTTTTGCTGCATAACCCAACTGCAGTTGAGCTTTAGGTCAAAAACTGATGGCCAGACATTCTTCTTCAGGATTTTCTGGTACAGAGCAGAATTAATGGTTGCATCAATTAGGGCAAGTCATCCAGGTTTAGGGTTCTGAAGCAGCAAAGGAGCCCCAGACCGCCATACTACCACAGCAGTGATTGACTGTTGGTATGATGTGGAATTTTATTGTGGAATAGTGAACACTGACCTTAACTGAAGCAAGTGAGGACAGTTTTTTACATGTTTGTCTGTGTTCTTTTGTGGCCTCCTGGATTAGTCATCGATGTGCTCTTGGGAGGTATTTTCCCTTCTGGGAAGGTTCACTAACCAAATTTGGTTAATTGACTGATTTAGTAACTAAGATGACAATTACTTTTTCACATAGGATAGAGATGGATAGCTTTTTTCCTTCTATACATGAAATCTTCATTTAAAAAATACATCTTGTGTTTACTCAGGTTATCTTTGTCTGATATTAAAATTAGTTTGATGATCTGAAAAACTATGACAAATATGCAAAAACAGAAGAAATTGGGAATAGGCAATACTGCTTAAAATTATTCAATTACACCACACTATGGTATGATATTTTAAAGTCTAGAATAAGATTAGAACTGAGAATAATGAGAATTGGTTTGTATTTTAAATGGACTGGTAAAAAGTGAACCACACAGATCCATACAAAAAAATTATTTAGGAAAAAATAACATTTCTCTGTTTCTGTAAGGTTTAATTAGAGTCATAGAGAGCCAGATTTTATGGTGGTTGGGTCTTCTCATCTTGTGGTATAATTGGTAAGAAGGAAGATATTTCTCCAGAGGAGTTCTGAGGTTGGATTTCTGAAGAGTTTCATTTGGGATCACATCCATCTCACTTGCCATTCATTGATTTAGAATGGCAATAATTCTTAACATCTGAATGAGATTCCTGTCACGTAACTACTGTGGTATTATTGACTTCACCTAGTGTGAGTGGAATTCTTTTTTTCAACTTGTAGGAAAAAGGATTCATTTCACTTCACTTCAAAGCATTAGAGTAGCTGTCTTTTCAGATTATAAGGGAATACTTTTGAAGATAACTGTCAATACAGACTTTCCCATTGGTAATATAGATAATATGCTTTGCTTACTGCTTATTGGTGATATGCTTTGCGTTATCACAGGGGTCTTTCTTTTTTCATTAAGTATGTATATATTTATATATATATATATATATATTATATAGTATATATATATATATATATATATATATATATATATATACCTTTTTTTAAAGCTTACCATATACCAATAAAGCTTACTAAATATTCATCCAAATAACAGTCTTGTATATTTCTATCTGAATCAAACAACTAATGAATAATGAACAAGCAGAAGATTAGTCAAATCAGTTTATTGGTTAACTTAGAGTTTTTTTGTTCTGTACAAAAGTTGGGTTAAACACAGTAACGACATACAGGCAGAAGTTGTGTCTCATTAGTGCTCATGCAGCTGTTATTTCTCCTTAGTAAGAAATGCGGTTGTTTCTTCCATCTCCATGATGCACACAAGAATATTCCTGAGGCACGCTCTCTCCCACTGGCTCCTTACCTTCTCCTCTAGCTGCTTCCGTGTCCCTGTCCCCTTTTCTGCAGCTACGGTTTTTCTTTTGTCTGTTCTTTTTCTTGTGTCTCCTTTCTTTGTATGCTTGTCCTGTTAATAAGGTCTCCTGGAACGCTTCCTCAAAATGGTGGAACTTCCACACACACACACCCTCACTCCTGAGTGGTAGTACTCCAGAATACTAGTAAACCAGAATATTGCAGGCAGGGCCGGACTGGCCCACCGGGAAACCTGGAGATTTCGGCCGGCACATTGAGATGGCATTGCATAGTTATAAAGCGGCGGTATGCATGTATGCATTATTTTTATGTAAGATTAGGTATTCACTGGGTGATGTTTTGCTGGGATGATTGTGTGGTATCAATGGTCAAAAGTTTGGTTACATTTTCTTATTTCCTTTAGAAAAATATTGTGAAGAATAATGCTATCGCTGTTTTGTTGCACTGAATAAAATTTTTATCTAAAAGTTTTTGTCGGCTTTTTCACACTTTTGAGTTATGAGATTTTAATACAAAGAATGTGATAAAAAAATAATGTTTTATAGTTATTTGGATGGCAAATAGTGTGACTCGGGTATGTATTAGGTGTGCGTGTGGGTACAAGAGCTCGACCATGAGAAAAAATATATGGGGCTGGTGTCCAAATGTTTCCAGGGGTGCTTTTAATTCCCAGTCCAGCCCCTGATTGCAGGCAGATTTCTGGAGAAAGTGAAGCATTTCTGCATCTTTTTCCATCTGCATTTTTTCTAGCTGGATTTAGAAGTATAATTGATCCCAGCACTTAAATGCATTTATCACTCATGTTACTATAATTTTCATTAAATATTCAATTGATACATTTTCCAGATTATTTTTTTCCCAGTTCTTATATACTGTATAGATCAACAGCATTGTTAGGGGTATTTCATTAATTGCCCTTTGTTTTTCATTATCCTTGAGTTAAGATTGGCTTTAAATCTCGTAATCCAAGGAGTTCTACTACCCTTCCTGCACTTACGCAGCATTTTTATATATACAATGTATAGTTTGTCTTTTCAAGCCTGAGTTGGCATGCTTCCTGCCATGCAGTGAAGAAAAAAATGCCAATGCTTCTTGTCACAGAAGTTTAGGGGAACCACTGTAGTCTTCAAGGAAAGCTGGCGAATCATTAGGGACCCAAGCTCAACTGTGGCATTTCCACAAAATGTGCAAAACAACATTAAAGAACTCAATATCAAAAGACATGCTCAAAAAACAAAACATCCTCTGTGATGTACCATTTCAGGAACCAACAACCAGCTGTGGGCAAGCCTAATGGGGTAAAGAAAGGGTCTATAAGTACATGTATGAATGGGGTTTCTGAAGCACTTTAGGCATGAATAAGACAACCCTGATTATAAGACCCCCCCAAAAAATGAATATTAATTTAGGAAAAAAAGAAAAAGCCTGAATGTAAGACTACCCTATAGGGAAAAAAAGTTTGTCACTCTGCCTTCCTAATAAGCCACCCTGCCTCCCTGATATGCCTTTTAACCCCCTATATTCTACTCTGTCTCCTCGATATGCCCTTTAACCCCCTATATGTCACTCTGTCTCCACAAAACCATGGAACCCCCCCCCCCGACTTACCTTTACTTGTGCTTCAGACTCCCTGGCGTCTAGTGGGGCAGCCTCCGCTACTGCTGGCCAGTACTTCCGCCGGACTTCTATGACTGAGCGCCAGCATCACATGACCTTCTGGTGCTCCACAATAGAAGCCCCGGCGGAAGTGCCGGCAGCACCTGAGGTTGTCTGTGCGCATCCCGCAAACGTTCACCAGACAGGACCGAAGTTCACCCCCAAGTACACCACTGATTGTTCTACTAAATGGGCCTAGTGGTAGGTATAAAAATAATAATGGAAATGGACTGACCTGTACACCACAATAAATACACCTCTTAATTTATTTTTATTAGTGTACATTTATAGAAGAACCATAATGCCTTAACTTATGTCCAGGTCTCCTGAAATCTGACAGTGAAAGATGCTTATGACATATGTTGGTTTTATGGAGCTTGGGCACTTCTAGCAGATTAATAGCTGTCATTAATTCTCATCTGTGCATGAGCACAGACTAAATTCTGCCTACTTAAAACACAAGTTATGTCAAAATGTCAGAATTCCATTTTCATTCGTGTTTATTTTTCCACCCATGTTTTTCAGTCTTTAACTGCCTATTTTTACAAAATGCAAAGATACTAGCAGCAATAACATAAAGTATATATATGTAAAGGCTGTTTACAGCCTGGATTTGTCGGAAGGGATCTTAGGGGGTGTATGTACCCCTCTTCTGCATTTTTACATGGATATGTAGTGTTAAAGGTTATGACAGTGGCATGAGAGTACAATGATTAAAATGGCATACAAAGTACAGGGAGCACGAAAAAAAGGAAAAATAAGAAAGAAGAAAAACAATGGAATAGAAAAACACTGAATTTTATTTTGCACTTTCTGTCTGCCTTTTTTTGCAGAAACAGTCTGCTGGAAAGGATTATTATAAATTATATCAGTATGCAAATACCATTCATACAGGTTTAGGCAGTGATGTCACCATAGGAGAGAGTGAAAACATCAGTGTTGTTATACACACACACACACACACACAGATGAATATATACAGGCACACATATATGCACTCTAGATCTCATTTCCTTATGGGCAACTTAAGACACTTATCCAACCATCATCCCATTGTCTGATATCTGAACAAATTTGAGAACAGTCAAAATTAGCTTTATGTGCATGTTGCCAAACATTGTGTTCAGAACAGAAAATACAAATAATGTAAAATAAATGTTGTTAACATGACTGTCAAACTCCTGAACTATTAAAAAAACCCACAATTGGTGTGTTGACTAATATGATTCCTAAATTCACAAAACTCCTATCTCCTTCTCTGAATAAACGGTGCACTGAGGATGTTTGCTTTTACAGGTTAAACTTTCTTTTTAATCTATCAAATATTTTGTGATGAATATGACTTTAACATAAAATATGTTTAAATTGTGGAATAAGAGTAAAATTGATTTTAGACAAGTTTGCTTGAATTAAATGTAAACCAGGTAATTTGTTTAATACCACAATGGATTAAAGTGTCATATTCAGTTCTGATCACTCTTAAAATGATCCATTCAGGGAAAGAGATTAATTGAACATACATTAATCGGCCCACAGACCACAAAGACAAGAAATAACAATCTAAATAGAAGGGAAAATCTAATATTTAACTTGGATTTATAAAGAATAGAAAATGGGATTATCAAGACAGGAGTCTTTATTTCATGTAGAGCCAAGCACTACACTATTTTTTCAGTTCTTGGAGGGGACTGTTTAACTGTAGTCACTTCATTACAGTAGTATTTCCCAGTGTTTTAACTGAAAGCAACACACACACACACACACATACTTGAGATCTGACATTTGTGGCAACCAAGAGTATAACTAGAACTTACACTCAACCTATTAAGAGGGTTCAAAAATTAGATACAAAAGACTTTTAATAGGTGTCAACATAAACATCTAGAAACATATGCTGCATTCTAGGGAAAAGTCATATGATATTACCTATAAAGAATTAAATTTTTAAATATATTTGACATTATATTAATTAATTCATTCAGTGCACAAAATCATAGCACACGAAACAGTAAGTAAATGGTATCTTCTTGTATGGACTAAAATTATAAGTAATTTACTCAATATATGATGATGATAATAGGCAATAGTAATATTAGCAGGTGGTAGTCTTCTGCTCAGCGGAGATTTGTGGCAGTGTTACTCTGGTCATTTGTCTTTCATTCACAATCTGTCTACAAGTTGACAAGTGTAGAAATGCTGCTTGTCTACTACCTTCATCAAACAAGAGATCTCTGGACTTCCATAAATGAAACGAATCTGGGCATATCATAAAAGATGACAGAGCACTATTAGGAACATGACATATGCTGTATAGGGCAATGCTTGGATGACTCACCTGTCCACAGCTATAGCAGACATGGAGTAGATGCTGGCAAAAATTGCTGTAATTGGGAAGAAGTTGTGGAACCTGCAGTAGGCTTCACCGAAATACCATTCGTTGTGAAGGGCATATATGAAATTCACCAGGGTATTGAAAGCGGCCATAGATGCGTCTGAGAAAGCCAGGCTGACCAGGAAGTAATTGGTGACAGTCCTCATTCTTTTATGTGCCAGGATGATCCAAATCACTATTATATTGCCGAACACAGCTACAGCCACCATTGACCCATAAGCCAGGGACCAAAGTGCGATGCGCCAAGGAGGTTGCACGAACTTGTGAGTCATGGTGGCATTACTCTGGGAGATGTTCTTTGGCCACAACATCGCTTCACCAAGAGGTGCGAACGCATTCGCTTCTTCAGATGACACATTTGTGGGTGTAGAAGTCATTCTTGAGCAACGAAATCAAAGGAAACAAGGATACCAATGTTCTTCTTCTTTCCAAATTCACTGCAGGAATGCCAGGTGAAAAAAGAAAATGTTAACTCAAACGGTGACCATCCTTGTTTGTGTTACGTAGTCACTGAATAGTGAGAAAAGGATAAAGACTGTGAGGATCTACAGAGGTGAACTTCAGGATAACTTCCAACCCACCAGCTGAGATCAAGCAACAGAAGAAGCAGCTGGCTGCGAGCATTTTATACAACTAGGTCCACCAATGTCTTGAAGAACGGCCGTGACATCACAGTAGGGAGGGGGATACGAATTTACCCCTACTGAGTGCTTCTGCACTCCCGACGCCTCGCAAACAGGTAGCTTTAGTGCATACTGGGCTCATCTGACGTACAAAAACAAATCGCGAGTGCTCATTTTGCCACCTTGTCCCGAGTTTTTCTGGTATGTTAATATCAGTGCATTACACGCGATGAATCCGGTCTGTGGCATGGACAGGTCGGTGGCATCAAACGAATGTGGGTCCACGGTGCTGCCGCGTTCGTTTTCGTGCGTTGTGAACGCCGTGAGCGCTGTACCCAGACTCCGACAAAGCCTGCTTACCGTGCCTGCCTCGCCTGCCAGGCGTCCTCCTCCACTCTGCAAGCCATGGAACGGTAATCCCAAGAGGGCACCTGTCACCGTGCTGTGTGTGTGTGTGTGTGTGTGTGTTTGTGTGTGTTTGTTACATAGACTTCATTTATGTAGCATGCAAACAATGTGACAATGTGTCAGCTGCATGGAGATAAAACTTTTCTTTTTCCAAGCTACATTTCTGCTATACGAATTCGGCTTCCTTGTTTTACTTAAAGGTGTGATCAATGAGCCCAACTATATATATTTAAAAAAAGGTTACATTTTGAAAGAATCTGAAAATTGAGGTGATATTAAAGTAGTAAATGGTGAATATTATTAAATGATATTAAATGATTGTAAATGATATTATAGGCTCGTATATTAATCAGAATATTCCTGGAATAATTGCACCCAATTGTACCTCTGCTTATAACTCTTGTTACTCGAGGAACCTATCCAGGGTATTCCAGGGTAACTATAAATAAGCAGAAGAAAGGATTTGAGGTCAAGTCAAGTAAAGCTCATTATATACATCTTTACCAGAAGGGTCTACACTTGGCGTCCTAAAATACCCTGCATTTTTATAATTGAAGTAAACAATATATTAAATTGAACTCAAGGGGTTAATTCGTATCATGATACAACATAATAATGCAGTGTTCCTGCATGACGATTTTCACACCCTTTTCCATAATAGTTGACTTTTTGTTAGAAAATGTGTTTGAAGCTACCAAAATAATTGGGAATATGATTTTCCATATACAGTGTGTATCTGTCTATGTCTGTTGAGATTAAATGTATATATTGCTGATAAATTGAGAAATATTGCAGAATAATATACAAAAGATATGTAATAATATACATAACATATAGTAATTTCCCCCAAACTCAATCGGTGTTAAATTACAATTAGTAATGTGTTTATTGACATTAGACAGGATTCCCCAACTACATACTATTACTACAGCAGCTGGCATTTATCAGAGAGCTTCCATTGAGAGAACCTGATGCAAGGCTGCACAGCAATTAAATAAGGTTGTAATTGTAAGGTAGCCAATTATCTTAACTTCTTTCTTGATATCTTGATATGTTCAGCTTCATTTAAATTTAAATATGGGTTCCATTAGAAATGAAAGGAGCCGTGAAGTATAAAAGTAAGCTATGTGCAATAGCTTGTTTCTTTATCTTTACTCTCGCTTAGGGAACTAGTATGATTAAATTGCAATTTCATACATCACACAGCATAATACTTCTATTAGAACAAGAGGCGATTGTCTAAAACTACATGGTCAGAGGTTTGGATGTAATGTAAGGAAGTTTTACTTTACCTGGAGGTATAGGATTGTACCATGTTAACTATAGAAAGGAAATTAACAAACGGAATTGCATTCAATTGCAAGCATTTAAGACTACTAGTTTTTTCCTCATGTGGTACAATATGCCTGAAGCTTTCTATATGATGCAGTTCAGTTAGCCAATGAGGGTATCATTATTACCAAATTGTTTGCTTTGTTTTCCTATAACATAACCCTATGTCTGCATACATAAAAGAAAATATACAAATAACCACAAGTTAGTTATTGAGGCTCCAGTGGTCCAATATACCGTATTTGCTCGATTATAAGACGACCCTGAATATAAGACGACCCCCCCAAATCTGAATATTAATTTAGGAAAAAAAGAAAAAGCCTTAATATAAGACGACCCTATAGGAAAAAAGTTTTACCAGTAAATGTTAATTCATGTAAACTATGTGAACAATTGTTTGGTAATAAAAGCTATGATTGAAAATATTTTGTTTTTATTTCTTTTCTTTTTTTTTACAACCTGCCCCCCTCCCCGTTATGCACATCTGCCCCCAGGCTTGCCACTCTGCCCCAGAAAT